>JAMZAV010002541.1:0-107592 GCA_024449915.1 Sweltsa coloradensis
ATAATATTCTTTGACTTATAACACCTACATGCTTTATCCTATTGTAATAATTTTTTCACAGAACCTTAATTTTATAAATTCATATATTTGTGTAAAATTTGTGCGCAATCAAATAATTATTTCTTATGAAAATTTCAATATTACGATTTTTTCCTTTTTTAAATTACAATTAATTAAAAAAAAAAAAAATTAAGTTAATTTTTCATTTAATTTAATTTAATTTAATTTTTAAAAAAATCTTCAACTTAGTATTGATTTTTTCACAGAACAACAGAAAATCCGCATAACACATGGCAGCTCAATGCACCAACTACGCTCATCCAACAACGCGGCGGGACTTAAGCGTTTTCCTAGTTTAATTTAATAGGATAGAGACACTATATGGGTCATTCATTTCATTTCCAAAAATATTGCCCGTTTCCCTAAAACATATTAACAAAACTAATTGTTTCAAAACCCATAGTTATTCCAAGTGTTACATAGAGAAACATGTTATTACTTATTAGTTATTAATCATATCCTTTAGACCTAGAAGGTTTATGAGTTTTTAATTTTGTTATTCTTTCTATAGAGTTTTACGTTGTAGCGAGTGTTACTCGACAGGAAATTTAGTTTATCAACACTTATTTGTCAATTAAACATTATTTCTACTTTATTCAGTCTTTGATCTTATCTACAATGTCCATTTAAGACTGATTACATTATAGAAACTTCATTATATTCTAGACAATCTGCCGAGTCAGAGTTAAACCATTAAACTGAGGTCCTCAGTAACAACATCATCATCAGTAGCCATCACAATTAATCAATTATCATTCCTCCCCGACTCGGGGATGGCATCGTACTGTGTTTTGGGGAATCATAAAAGAATCACAAGGGTACATTAGATGTTCTTCAACCAGAAGGGATGATTGGTTGTTTATTTGAACATTTAAGACTTGGGCTAGAGGACCGTGCGCCCTGCGTCTAATTAGCGTGGATATAACTCTCATAGCCTAACACCAAATGTAACAGCACCTGTCGTGCATGGCTTACCAAATGTCCTCTCAACTCGGTGCTGGTAACCCTCCGTTCTCGTCCCTTGGGTCTTCTTGGTCGATGTCTCTTCAGCGAAGTCCCAAGGGGCTAATATTCCCGGTCTACCCCCGCCCCATCATCAAATACTCGTCATCCCCCCACCCCCTCTTCCTACGCCTCTGAGTCGACTTCCCATTGAGTTTATGCCCTTGTTCTTCAGCTCATTATGGTAGAAGTCAGCGTTCTTGGATAATAAACATGATCAAAACCCAAAACAACATGTTTTAACTATCCCTCTTTACAACAATGAACTCGGCAAATAACTTACGGCGTACGGCTCAGTACCGACTGGCATTACCTCACGATGGCGGCTATTGCATACTTCCTATTATAAAGTGACACAATGTAGGCATTTTAACAAATACTTTTAACAATAATAGCTTCAGTAGAGATGTAAAATTTCCGGAAAGATAAATCTCGGAAATTTTCCGGAAATATTTCCGTGCCTAAAATACATGCAAATTGCAAATATAATGTGGTGGAGTGTAAGGATACGGTTACGGTACCTGAGTCTGTATGCAGGATGATAATATTGTGTGGCTCGTTGGTCTTGTGGTTAGCATATCTGCTTCCAATGCAGAAGGTCCAGGGTTCGATTCCCGCTAAAGTCAGAAGTTTTTTAACTTCTGATTTGGACTTAAGTCCATCAGTTCTTGTCTTAGGAGTTTGTAAACGGTGACTTTGGAGCCGTCCTAGCAACGAAGCACATAATAAATTTCAGAGTTGTTCTGAATCGGCCTTGTTGATTCTGGCGTAGATCGCGGTGTTTCGCACTGTCCATACCACTGATTGCTATATTTCCTATTAAAAATATCGATCTTTGGTTGGTTATCGCTCACTCGTCGATTGCGTCGGGGCCTACAGGGTTGGCTTGGTCGCTTTGATTTAAAGTCCCCACTGAAAATCAGTTATATAACTGAGTGGGCAGACTCTAAATAAAATTTATTTATTTATTTAATCCTACATAGAGATGATACAGGCTTATCCACTAGACCTAATTAGTAATTACTATATTCAAAATTAGTAAATTGTATTAATTTGTCCTGAAATTTAATAGGAGATGTGGTAGAGTTGGAAATGTTTCTTAATACACAAACAAAATATATAGAGTACGATTTTATTGTAACATAGGACCCTAGTTTAGGTAGATAAATAATTAGGCCTACAGTTATGACTGCCATTTTGTTTCATACAAATATTTTGCAGTAACTGTGGTTCGATCGTTCGACAGACGCTCTCTAACAACATTATTCACTTATTCTATTTCTTTGCAAATCAGTCATTTAATAGGGAATATTCCACTTCCGTCAAATACTGTAACAATAGATTTTTTAGTAGAAGTATTTCGTCCCGATTACAAATATATATGTACTTTGTTTTTCTGTGAAATAATATTCCAATGATTTATAGCCGTTTTAAAAACAGCATTTTTTAAAAATATTTTAAGCGCGGCAAAAACGACGATGACGTCAGAACTGTGTTGCCGTCGTAAAATGCCGTCAGAACTGAGTTGCCTCCTTATGGTTGTTTCCCTGCAAATGCAGGGCCTAGCGTAGCCTACAGTAGTGTAAACAGATGGCGGACAGTTTACATTTAGCGCCTAGCCGGAAAACAATTTAAATTTACTTCTGGTTTAAATTACACAAAATCTATATATTTTTTTTAAGTGCAGTGACATCTGAAGGACATTTAAAACACCCCTCCGAGTGCTTTCGCATCCTTGAAACATTCATGATCTATAGAGCGCTCCATCTTCTCATGTCCACTCTGGCGGCGAACGCTGGAAACGCGCTAGTGAGGATAGAATCTACACATGCTATCCTCGCGCGTAAGAAATTAACTTATTGTGATGTTCTATCGCGCACACAACAAACAGCACCTACATGGAATCTAGTCTTCAACATCATATTTTAACAGAAACATAATTCATTCCGTGAAAAAATGCATTAGAGACACTGAAAACGTAATCAAACGCCGACTGGTTAACCAACTATACCTACTGTTATTTTGTTAGTTACACATTTCGTACGTTGAATATTATCTGTCCACAATCCACCTACCCACTTGCCATTAGAGTGTATATATTTTGCTGAAGCCACTTATTGGAAGATAAGTGACTGAACACATGCACTGATTCGTTATTTCGTGTAAGGAATCTACAAGAAATTACGGAAACAAAACACATTCCCTCTCACTTAGGTAATTCAGACAGATCTTAATAAAGAGTGGTCTTCATATTAATATATTAAATTCATACCTAGTTGGTAAGACTAATTCATTTTTGGCTTAAAACAATCAGTAGTCCTAGATTATATCACAATAAATGGGCTAAGTCCAGATTTACAAAACCCAACCTTGGCCGGGGATCGAACCCATGCCTCCCAAAAGACCACCGAGACCGCGGTAGTGTATTTGTTGCTGAATTATTGGTGCATTTTGTATTATAATATAGTGAATATCAAATTCTTATTAAATCACCACTCCCAGTTATATAGTCCGCGCCCGGCCAGAGGGAGACCATGGGTTCAATTCCTGTTTTTGTTTATAGTATTTATATTGGTATTTTCGTTATCACAATAAAACAATCAAATCCCCTCAAGAGTGGGTGAATAAGGTTTAAAAAATTAAGTATTGCATTTTAATACCTCGGCTACCATGATTCCGAGAAAATTAAGCACAAGACCATGTTGACAATTGTTATTCCCAATGTTCTTTTATATTGGTGTTTTGTCCAGTAATTTTTTATTTTGCATTCTAATAATTTAGGAACGCATAATGTTTATTGTTTACTGCTTTATTGTCTTCACTCTTCACAAAGCTTGAGTGGCTTTATTGTTCTTGCTTGAATTGAAACGCTGTGTGCTACTCTAATATTGCATTACATTCCTATTATAGATTATAGAACATAACTAAATATTTTGCTTTGATATTAATAAATTTAGTCATTATATTGATATTATTTCAAAGTATGTTGGACTCTGTAACGTTGTACTCTGGAATAATACTACGGCCACAAAAATAAGCGGTTTATATCATTGTCTACGTTCACAGGCGCCCGACAGACTATATCCGTAGGTATTTTAATTATAAATGCTGATATAAATCTATATAAATACTAGAAATACTTTTAAATAAATAAATACTAGATTTTGAATTCATAATGAGCCACATGATACCTATTCTATTCCCTCAAAACCTTATATATTTACACTGTGCTTGTGTAGGATCATATGGGTGTTTACAAAGGTATCCTCACTCGGCGGCCATGACGGTGCTACGCCCCCGCGACACTAGCGCATTCTCTAGGTGATTTGAGTCCTCTATACAGTTTTGCACAGAACTTGCACCCATAGGAATCATTTTTAGTGTTAACTTGTGGTTGTTTTATAAAGTAGCTTCTTATTAGTTTATTTTGATGTTTCCCCATACTGCAAACTTACAAACTAGGCCTAGGCCTACACTAAAACAATTAATACAATGTGAACTTGTCACATTCACATGTAGATCAACCCTTCTTCTTCTTGTTTTTTGTGGCCTTGGTTGCTTGGACCATGTGGCCAGTTAATATCTAGGTATTTTATCGCATTAAGAATAACTTAAGGATAACTTTATTCAACTTGATGTGCACATGGTATATGCATAACTCATTCATTCATAAGTAATAAAAATAAGAACAAAAGGGAAATGGAAAAAGCTGGGTGTCATGAGCTTGGAAACTATATACGGTTGTTTTTGTTGGCGCCATGAAGGTGCTGTGCTAACATGTGCTGCATGGTGGAAACGAGTTTCTAGCAGCACTTCCGTGACGTCACAGCCAAGATGGCAGCGCCCACAAATCTCTACTAAAACTACCGTATATTAGCATTATTTCCAAGTGCACTGCCCACCTCATTCCTTTACATCTTTGCTACATTTTGTGCGGGAAATTTAAAATATATTTCCGGAAAGATAAATTCGGAAAATTTCCGGAAATATTTCCATTTCCGGAAAATTTCCTGTGGAAATATTTCCCATTTACATCCCTAAGCTTCAGTATTAATTAATACAGTCTACTCCCCGAATTTAACTCAGGCGGCAGTGGCAGAATAAAACTACTGGTAACTATTGCCATTGCATTGTTGCCAATCATTAGATAAAGAAGTTTAGAATAGAAGGACGTTGTTGTTAGAAGCGCTAGTGGTGCGGCGGTGAGTCGGCATGGATTTCATCGAAATCTATGTCATTTGTTGTCGACCATAATTTCTTTGAGTTAGCCGTACTAATAGCGAAGCTATTCCTACAGTATTGCTTTTAAGGACGAGTAGTAACATCATGGTTCTAGGATCCAGGCATCATATTCATAGGGTTAATAAATTGAGCAGGTTCGTTGTTGGATGTGCATTTTTATCCAAAACATTACGTTCTCATACACTCACTTGGAATATCTGATCACATTTATTCTATTGTACCTGACTTAACTTAACAACTAATTCATTAACTAGGCCCATTACACTTTCTATTACGACTTAGGCGTGACTTTTTCTTTAGATACCGGTACATCCTGTGAAGTGACACCCGTTTCTCTCGTTTCGCTAGATGACTTTGGCAATTCCTTATCTGTCGCTCCAAGACTCATCTTCTCTGGGTCCCCATCGTCGGATGACTCCTTATTGTATAATGTAGGATACTTGGCCATACAAGACTGCATTTTACTAAAAACATCATAGCAATCGCTGCCTTTTGGGTCCGCTTCGCTGTAGTGGAAGCACGAGAACGCGTCTCGGAAATCAACACCGCACGGACCAGTGGCCATCCCTCCAAGACAGGGACAGTTCCAGTTTATACTTCCATCGGGAAATATTAGACCCGGTGACGGTTCAGGTGGGGGAAGGGTTACCGTGCTCGGTATTTTGTGATCTTCTTCGGTGGCAAATATAATAGTGTCTTTTCCAACACGACGACAGTACGACATCTCTGTAGGTATTTGGATTGCTTTCTTGATACTCTTCAAATAACTTAACCCAAAATTCCCGTGATTGCACACAATTAGTTATCAAAATAGCCTTTAGTTTCAAATCAGAATGTTAACAAACTGTTGTCAAATTTCTTCAGTGCACAGCGGAGTGCGTATATGTTCTGCTGTTCCCAAGAAGTGAAAGCAGACAAGGAGAAGTGTTATGTATCCGGAACGCACTACGGCACCCCAATATCTTCCCACAGAGCGTCAAGGAGGTGCTGAGTTTGATGTAGAGGGAAGACGGGCACCGCAAGATTCCACGTTGATCTTCTTCGTTGTATTTTAAGAGGTCCACAGGTTGACTCGCAGCAACCTGTCAAACAAATAATTTTAGCTCTTAATGCACACATTATGAGGGTCACATTTTAGTCCTACAATGAGACTTTTAGAAATTTTACCATGAATAGGGAAACTTGGGGGGTAGGCCTAATAAGGAACAAATGTGTAGCAGCATCGGGTGTGGTCGGTACTTGAGTGAGTGACCACTTGGGAACACCACCTGCTGTTGGCAAAAGGGGTTTTGAAAGCAGATTGCCAAAATGTGTGGGGCCCCCAATAGGTAGAGATGTGCAAAAATGGTTTTGTAAAGTTTGAAAATTTGCGCCTTAAATTTTTTTTTTTAAAGTTTACTGATCTAGGAATTGTACAATTTAAAAGTAAAATTGAAGCAATGATAATGAATCAAAGAGCAAAAAATTGATTTTTACTATTTATTTGTAGGTTATTGTCTGTGTGTTTTTGTAATGTTAATTTACCTTCATAAGCTCTTATAATTGATTTTGCTTTTCTCTTTGTTTGTTCATTATTGCTTTGATTATGATATAGCCTAAACAACGTATTTTCAACTATCTTTTTCTGCCTAGATTGTCTGGTTGCCGCCCACTGATGGAGCTTGCAACTTGATTTAGGTGTCCTGTATCATTGCTGTGATCAGTTTGACATGAAATTTTTAAAATAATTATATATCTGATATAACTATATACCTATATGAGTCAAGATTTGAACACAAAAATGAAGATTGAACCCAAGAATAAAGATTTCGCGTTCGGTGGTTTCTTCCGCGAAAGTTTGATTATACTCCCTGATTTGCTGTTCCTGATTTTTGGCAAACCTCATATTCGTTTGAGTGGGATCGTCTAATAAATCAGTTTTTTTCTTTTCGTTTTTCTTTTTTAATGTTTTTTTTTTCTTTTTTTCTTTTTTTCTTTTCTTTTCTTTTCTTTTCTTTTCATTCTCCACCCTTTTTTATATTTGATTCATTCATTAAATGCATATAATATCATTCAATTTGTTACCAAAATTCTTGTGTTAAATGCATTGTTGTTGTAATGCTACTATTTCAAATATTTACGAAAATGTAATTTATTGTTGTTTCTGCATCTATGTAATTAGATTTATTTAGTTGTCCTCCTTTGTAAATCAGTTTTTATAACTGAATATGATAGACGTTAAATAAATAATAAATAATAAACAAATAATATTTATATAATTTTTATTTAAATTTTACATCTTCAAACATTTTAGCATAGCTAGGTTGTTCCTAATTAATTATCCCAATTCCGTATTACCCCAAGTTCCCCCGACATAATTTACCTTAGACCTTGTTTGACTAGTTTTAGAATTCAAACTACCGGTAGGGCCTAAGGCAGTTCCTTAAATTGCAATTTGCAACATGCATAATTTTTGGGGATCCTGGGTGAAGGCTTCATTAATTAATTGCATTGCTCTCCCCTTTAGTGACTGGAATTCCATGTTTACCATTGTTAACATTAGTTTAGTGTGCTCGGTGGTATTCCATGTTTACCATTGTTAACATTAGTTTAGTGTGCTCGGTGGTATTCCATGTTTACCATTGTTAACATTAGTTTAGTGTGCTCGGTGGTATCAGCTTGTTATAATTCAATTAGGCATAGGCTACTTAGAATCACTCGGTGTAGGCTACATGTTGTGTGAAGTTGGTTCCCAGTTAGATTACCGCATGAAGCGCGGAATACCGCGGGTACACGTGCAAGATGTTAATTGGTCGGTGAATGATTATTTACTTTTGCCTTAGGAGTGAGGAGTGAGACCTGAAGGCTGGAGCTACATAATATGTAATTTTTGGCCCAATACATTAACTTGCCTCGCCAAACAGTGTCTTCAAAGCGTCCTGTATGCAACTCTTGAAAAATATGGCACTAATCGAGCCGATTAAATCAGGATCCTCCAGTTCTCTGAAATTAAAAAATACTACGTTACCTAGGCATCTGCATATACTATTGTTTTTAGGTTTTTACAACCAATAAGGCTAGCTTATTTTATAAGGTAGGTAGGGCCTATGCATATAATGTAGGCCTAAGTCCTAAAATGCGTCAGTTTAAAATGCCATGAGGAAAGAGAAGAACATGCAAGTCAGTCAAATATAGGCCCTGCCTCTGGGTAGGCTTAGGCCCTAACTAAGGAGGAATTTTCAAAAGACAGTAAGGCCGACTATTGAATATTCTTGCAAAAATTAATTAATTAGTAGGCCACATTAGAGGCCAACCATAAGTAGGCGTAGACCTACCTACCATGATGCCCGGTTCCGGCACTCGTAAGAAATTGTTTTAGTTAGGCCCTATAAGAAATCCAATACGGTACCCTGATTGATTAGTAGTAGTACGGTACCCTAGCGTTTTATTGACCTGTCATAATGAAGTTACTCTATTTGTTGGTTTGCATGATGATATTGATGCACGATGCAGTGTAATTTTTAGTGTGAATTATTGTAGGCCTATTGTTGCAAGTGTATTTTATATTATAAATGTGAATTAGTTTTAGTATTTTTGAAAAACATAAATCAAGTCTTAGTCTTTTAAGGGCAATTACTGCTTGCATTTGCAAGGTCCACTTAATTGGATGAGCAAAGCAGACTTAAATTTCACTGACCCCTCAAAAATTTAGCTCTGGACAATGTTTTTTTTTGTATTTTTGTATTTTTTTCTGTTCGCTCTCCACCAGGCAAACGGCATATCCGATCTTGATGAAAATTGGAGGGGACCTTCGAAATCTCTGAACTTAGACATGTTACGTTTTTGGGTACAATCAAAGAAATATTTCTCATGAATAGGCCTATCGTACTTAAAACGATTATTTTATTTTTAGTGTATTTTCGTGACATTTGGGCCTACTTTGACCAAACGGGTGGGGCTTCAACGTTCATATTTTACATTTTGTACATAAAGGTAATGGTTACTATGTAGGCCTATTGCTTTTTGAAAGAAAAAGTGGAAAAAGTTAGCCAGAATCCATAGAATAAAGGTTTTAATATGAATTTTTGAGGTAGCCTACATAATAACAATTAACAAGTAACAATAGAAACTTGACAACAATCACCTACAATGCGTTCAAAAAGCTCTTGCAAAAGTAAAGAGATCCCACGCAAACTAAAAACTTACAAAAAAGCTCATCCATCAACGCGACTAAAAAAAGCGTTTGCGAAGCTTCCTAGTACTGAATCAATTGTCTCAAATTTTTTCACTTAGGCCTAGGCCTGCAATTTAAATTTATGAAAATTTGCAAATTTTATTTAAGTGTGTAAAAATGCAAACATTTTTGTGTGCCCAAATATTTAAAAAAATGTGTCGTGTATTGACAAGATACTAAATAAGCTACATTCCAAATTTCATTGCAATATCTTTCTTAGATATGCCGCAAACTTTGTTTTAACTTTTTGCTCACTGATAGTGCTGCACTCAGCAGTTGTAGTCAGGTTAGTTAGCCCCAAGACAAAATAATAAATATCGACCCTTCTAGGCAAAAAGAAATATGCAAACTTCGATTCACTGCTCACATCGAGTGGACATAGAGATGTTTTCTTTTCACTAGCCTAGAGACTACTCTCTCCCCCTCCCCCGCCCCCAAGCAGCAACTATAAACTTGTTTAAAAAACGACAAAGAGGTTGAAAGAGTGATCCCGTCCGAATATAGTAGGACTATCTTCTTTTGTGTCCATGCCAGCTCAAGAAAAACTAAGCTTGATGCAGTTGCAAATGCAATTTATTATTAAAATGATTTATATTTATTTAGGCCTATATTCATATTTCTTCATCAGTGCGTGTGCGCCTACCTATGACTGTGTGTTTATTCGTGTTCCGAAATGTATTTTCCCACGTGATAGCATTGAATATTATTAATATTATGGAGAGTGGGGGGGGGGGGATAGCTGTGAAAGTTTTCCATTTCTGGAAAAGAGCTGTTTGAACACAATCTTGGTTCGATCACTCATGACAGCCCTTATAGGCTAATGAGAAACGGCGTATTCAACGAGGCGATATGGTAGCCTACCGGGCTGTAAAAGATGGTAGGCCCTACCATCCCCTGCCTGCTAGGTCTTCCATGTTCGAATCACAGCTTGGGCATTGATAACAAACCATGTTGTATTGTATTCAATACCTATGTTACGTTCCCAAAAACAGGTTAGGGGGCGTGGGGGGCGTGAAGCGCGTACGTTTTACAATATTAGATTATTATCGATCCTTACAAATGCAGCAGAAACCTGGACAATGGGAGATCGAGAGGAGAGTCAGATACAGGCGGCAGAGATGAGATTCCCGAGGAGCACAGTGGGCAAGACAAGAAGAGATAGAATAAGAAACATGGACATTAGAGAAATGCTAGGTGTAGAAAAGTTAAGTGACAGAATAGGAAGGACAAGGTTGAGATGGTTAGACGAGTGAGCGCAGCGAACGTAGTCTACAACGCTACTCGATCGGGCCTTGGTCGTGATTAATTCTGTTAAATGTTAAATGTCTGTCTGTCCAGTCCCATACGGCCGAACGGACAAATAGACTGAGCTGAAATTTTAAACAGACATCCGTGACCAGGTAACTGAGAACTGCTAACAAAATGAGCACAATCCGTTACGATTTAAACCTGCAAGAAATAAAAAACTGAAAAATACGTTGAAATGTATGGAAATTATTTTAACGACAATGGTTTTCATTTGAAATAATATTTTTTGTTTGTTATTTAGCTGGCTGTGAAATGCCGTGTCCAAGGTTAATCGAATGTTGGACGTCAAGGTACCCCCAAATTCCACTCGGAGATTGAGTAAACCTTGCAATATTTTCACGTATTTCGTACCTACTGTCTATGTTTTCCATAGTATTGTCACAGATGTAGGACTACACTGCGTTATATATGCATTTCAAAACATGTTAAATATTTTAATAAATACAATCCAGAAATTACAATATCTTTCCCGACCAATGAACCCACGTCTCCCACATTTGGGCTATAAGGGCGCTTTAGCCAACTTGACTAGCGAAACGCCAAAGTTGTTGAAAGACAAGTGAGAGAGTCATGTGTTGAGTACGCGGGAATATTTACATTTAAGTTTGATTATAATATTCGTATAAATAATAGGGTATTTAAGTTTAAGTCATAGTTTAGGCCATAATGCTCCACTGTAGCCTATGATAGGCTAGGGAGGCCTACAAAAGGAGGAAGAAAAGGAATGTTACCGGGTACTCAACACATGGCTCACTCACTCGTTTAACAACGACTTTGGCGTTTCCCTAGTATGGACATTGGACATATGAAACTAATGGGGGAAAATAGGATGCCCAAGAAAATGTAGGCCTATGAAAGAAGGATTGAAGAAGGAAGAAGAAGACGGGGTAGACCAAGGAAGAGATGGAAGGACTTCATAGCAGGAGACTTGGAGGCAAGAGGAGAAAGCTGGGAAGATGTGGAAGAGATATGATTGTGGAAGGATAGAAAGAAGTGGAAAAATTTTGTTGCTAAACCCAAGCTGACCCTGCCAGAAGCAGGAAACGGCGATGGTTAAATGATGATGATGATTATTATTATTATTCCCCCCCCCCCCCCCAAAAAAAAAAAAATTATATTAATAATGTTGTTTTTAATGATAGAAGCTGGGAACTCTTTCGGTTGGTATGGACAGTTTTTGATTAGTAGGTAGGCCCTACTTTAGATTTAAAATAGCAACGTTAAAGCACAGATAATAGATTCCACGTAGTGTACTCTATTATCTGTGGTTAAAGGTTTTGTATGTACTTTAGATTTAAAATAGCGACGTTAAAGGTTTTGTAGGTACTTTAGATTTAAAATAGCGACGTTAAAGGTTTTGTAGGTACACATAAAAAAAACTGTCCACACCAACCGAAAGAGTAGGCCTACCAGAAGCTGCAAGTCTTTTATAGGCTAGGGGCCTACTCAGCTGGTCATTGTTGTTAATATTATGAAAAGGGCCTAGTGTAGGCCTATAAAGGATATTTCATAGCCTACATAAAGGCCGAACCCTGATCGCCATCGACCGGTTAGGTTAGGAATCTACCCTAGCCTAGGCCCTAGGCCCTAGGTGGGTTGGGTCCTATATCAAAGGGATTGGATACACAAAGCCTATATTCTAGGCGGAGGCGGGAGGCCTATTGAATAAATGAAAATTACTAACAGTGCAACATCTAAAAAGTAATAATCACCCATCTTGTTGAGAAAAACATGAAGATTTAATTAATAAATACACTTTAGATGACACTAAGGCTGGCCCTTTGATTAACAGGCATCAATACTTTCGCATACCGTTCAGCAAACCCATGCGGTGAACCTCGATGATGATTCTATCCATTTGTAGGCCATTCTGCGACAATTCTGCGGCTGAGCGGCTCTCTCACTCACTCGTCAACTACGTCAGACCAAGCACATAATACCAACCATAGATACTAAACCTGAGTAGAATAAAGTGAATTCATTAATTTTTAACTCGTCGTGATCATAAAAAATAGAACAAGTGAGCATACGAAAACACTGTTGTCAAAAGGCAACAAGAGAGAAAATATGTTATGTTATGTTAGGCGAGGCCTACGTTTAGTAACTGTGGTCAAGCAGTGATTGATTGTGTTTTGTTGGCATACCTGATTTTGACGTAAATATGTCACCTGCTGCACGTGCTGCACTCTATACACAACAGCTGTGATTGGCTGATGAAGCCACCAAATCGACTGCAGCATTGCTATTGGCTACAACTGTTCCTGGAGTGAAAATCTACGTCATAGGCCTAGGCCTGGAATTAGGAAGTTATTTGTCTGTTTTTAAAGGAAAACTTGCAGTGTCAATAAATCTACTATATGTGATTCAACGGGCGAGTAGACACCAGTGTCAAAGAAATAAGTATCATGGATAAAAAATCCAAACCACAGAAAGAGAAGCGTAGGTAAGTAATGCTAACGCCAAGGCCAGCAGGCTAGGGCTCTTGGCTAAGCCTATGGCCTCCAGCTTGCAAGGCCTTCAAATGCGAACATGATCTGATTAGGCCCTAACAAAGTATTTACCCTACAAATTTTAGACCATGCCTAGGGCTTAGGCCTAACTCTAGTCCTCCTAGCTAGGCCTAGTAGCTCTAGGGGCCTACTTCTTTTGCAGGGCCTAGGCTAGGCCTAGGCCTAGGCATATTACAATTTACAATAGGCCTAGGCCCTAGCCTAGGCCTAGTCGTACGGTTAGCCGTCTTTCTAGTGCAAAATTAGTCGGGTAGGCCTAGGCCTAGCCTAGGCATACTTCTTCGGTTGGTGTTGGACAACTGTCTTTGGATGTTATGTTATGTTGTTTATTGCCTTAGATAAAAAATATTTAATTAGACTTTTACATTTGAGCCTGTATTGGCTAATTATGATATTACATAATACTATAAATATGTACTATATTATTTAAACATACATACAGGTACACATCTATTTACAGTACATTTTTAAAGATACATTTAACATAAGACTTACAAATATGAAGTTGATATAAAATTACTAAAGGATCCATTTTCATATTCAAGTCCACAGAAAATTAATATTCGTACATTAGTTTTTTTGTAATTGGGACCAGTATTATGTTACTTATTTCACATTTACATATACTCATACTAGTCCCATAGGTACCTCCATTGCAAAAAAAAATTAATAAATTGAACAATATTAGAACTGAAGGCCTTAATGTATAATTGCATTGTTCTGGCTATTGTTCTTTCAGCCCCATTTTTCTTCAAAATAGATTTTTAAGGAGTAGTACGCTTTGCTTAATAGGAAGTTTTTCACTAATTCTTTGAATTTGTTGATTGCAGTAATTTGTTTTATTTCGTTAGGGAGTTTGTTATATAGTTTAGTTTTTGAAATAGTTTTGAGTTTACTTGAGATAGTTTTGCTACTGTGACTGTGTTGTTCTAAGTGAATGTTGTTTTCCTGTCGTGTATGGTGAGAATGTATTTCATTATTTTTACTTAAATGTTGAATATTTTGTTTTACAATCACCACTGATTGAAATATATATAAGCTGTAGAGAGTAAGAATTTTAAGATTTTTGAATAATGGTTGACAGTGTGTTCTTGGGTGTGATTTTAATATGGTTCTGATAGCGCGTTTTTGAATTTTAAATATTTTTTCATGATGGGTAGAGTGGCCCCAGAATTCAAACCCCATATCTTAGATTACTTTCGAAACGTGCAAAATATACTAATTTGGCTGTTTCTATATTGGTAGCATTCCTTATTAGCCTTATCGAGTAGCAGGCAGAACTTAGTTTTTCCGGCTAGAAATGTTGTATGTTTGCGCCACGTTAGGCATTCTTCCATGTGGATACCCAAAAAAAATTAATGTCATCTACCCTTGAAATCCTGTGCATGTACTATTGCATTCTTGTATTAGTACCTAGTTCATTTATTGGTTGTAGAGATCTGCTTTTTTGAGTTGAATGAAATTGAATAAATTTTGTTTTTGATGAGTTTGAGACTAATTTATTACTTTTAAACCAGTTCGTACAAGCTATTGATTTCTCTTTTGCTAGAGTTATTAGCGTCTCTGAGTTTGAGGCTGTAACTAGTGATGTCGCATCATCGGCAAATAGTTCAATGTCCTCTATGCAAAAAGGGAAGTCATTTATGAATATGTTGAAGAAAAGGGGACTTATTACTGATCCTTGTGGGACTCCACAACTGTTAAGCATTTTTTTTAGAAGTGGTTTTTATTTTATTTCCTCTTGCATCTTGAGTTGTTAATTCTACATACTGGTATCTGTTGCTTAAATAAGATTTTATTAGTTTTAGAGCAGAGCCTCGTATTCCATAGTAATTAAGTTTATATAGAAGAATTTTGTGGTCAATGCAATCGAAGGCTTTAGACAAATCATAAAATATTCCTATAGCTTGATTTTTGTGATTTAATGCATCAGAGAGTTTTTCTAAGAATCTTTTGATAGTGGTGCAAGTTGACCTATTTTCCCTAAACCCACTTTGATGTTCAGAGAAAAGATTATGTTTTTCAAAAAAATAAGTAATCCTTAGTTGAATGAGCTTTTCTAAAATTTTTGAGAAAGCTGGGAGTAGAGAAATTGGTCTATAGTTATCTTGTTGTGTATGATCCCTTTCTTATACAGGGGGATAACTTTTGCGATTTTCAGACTGTCTGGGAATGATCCTTCGATGACCACATTTATTAAAAAATCATCTTTAGCGGCTCTGCTAGAAATCTGATGCTTTTTTTTATAAGTGCCATTGGAATTTCATCATGCCCACTGGAAAGTTTATTTTTCATGCATTTTACAATAGAAATTATTTCCATTTCATCGGTCTCGTTTAGAAATATGGATCCTGTTGGGCTTTTTTGCACCTTATTTAGATGATCAATGAAATTGTTGTTTTGGATGCTCGTGTTTATATTCAGAGTGAGTTTGCTTCCGATTTCAGTAAAATGCTTAATAAACGCATGTGCAACAATGTGAGGTTCATCTGTTTGTTCTTCCTTGAACTTCTATCGTGATGTTATCTGACTTTATTGGTGGCTTTCGACCTAGTTGACTATTTATGATTTCCCATACCTTTTTTGGGTCTATTTTCACTGTTTCGAATTTGATCCTCATAATGTTTAACTTTTGCTAGGTTTATTATCTTTTTATACGTTTTTTTGTAGTTACGGTAATAGTCTTTTAAGAATTGGTTGTTGTGGAATTGTAAACTTATTTGATATAAGCATTTTAAGTTGTAGCGAGATACTTTTATTCCAGCTGTTAGCCAGCGTGGAGCATTCTTTGAATGTTTTACAGTTATTTTTTTCTTAGGAAAGTGAGTTTTCAAATGGTATTTTAAGTTTTTCTATAAATATATTGTACATCTCGTTTACAGTACCAGCATTCTCGAGTTCATCCCAGTTAAAAGCACCAATTTGTTCATTGAATAACTCTATGTCTTGGTTTTTAAAAACATCTTTTCAATGTTTTAGTTTTGACCGGGCAATGCAGATTGCAGTTTTTTTTTATCAGTTGTCCTGTGTGATCTGAGATACCACTATGGATTACATTAGAGTTGTGTTCGTATTTTATGTTTGTAATTATGTTATCTATTTGTGATGAAGTACTATGTTGGCTATTGAATCTGGTTGGTGAGTTTATGGTGGATTTTAAGTCAAACGCATTGAACAGTAGGTTTTAATTGATCTTTATTTGGAGTGTCTTTGAGGAAGTCTATGTTAAAATCTCCTAAGATAATTATATCTTTATTCTCATTTGATATTTTATGAGAATACTCTCTAATTTTTCTATGAAATTATCAATATTTCCATCTGGCGTACGATATACTGTAAGAATTATTATATTAGGCTTTTTCAAATTTGTATCTAATTCTACTTCAACACCAGTTTATCTCTATATGTTTTTCCAGGCTGTTAGTTTTTGATAAATTGCATTTCCTTTATATCCCTTAACCTATTTTTGTTTACAAAAATTGCTACTCCTCCATGTCCTAGAACCGACCTACTGAATGCAGAAATTATTTTAAATTTGTCTAAGTTAACCTGACATATTTCATTTTCCTTTTGCCAGTGTTTCTGTTACACATACAACATCTACTTCTAGCTTCTCGGATTCCTCGATATCATTGATTAGTGCATCTAGGTCCGTTAATTTATTTGCTATGCACTGTATATTTTGGTGTAATATGTTTAAGCTGCTATTAACTGCCTCTTTTTTCTGCTTATGTTTAGATTTTGGTGTTATATTTTTAGTTACAGTTAATCTACTGCTTGGCCTACTTGGATTTGTTCTCTTTGATCTTTCTCTGTCTGTCTGTGAAGCTGAAGGTGATTTAGATTTGCTGTAGTCATGTGATGAAGATGATGAAATGGTTTCGGGTATGCCTAAGTCTTGGCCGACATCTTCTGAGCTTAAACTACGTCAGCTGCTCGCTCTTTGAATGGGATTTGTTAACGTAGCCAATTCTTGCCTGATTGTATCAGTTATTGTGTTATCTAGCAGGGCGACATTGTTTTGCAGATAGAAGCTATGTTGGTTGAGAATACTTAAGCTTAGGCTTATGTCATTGGAGGGTGTAAGCTGCTCAATTGGTTCTTGATTGAGTTTGTCTGTAGCACTGTTTATGCTCTGCATTATCTTATTTGCCAGGGCTTTTTTTGCCCATTATATTTAGGTGGAGACCATGCCTCGTATAATGAACAGGGTGCAGTAGCTCCTCGCAGTCCACAAAGGTTGTATTAGACCTGGATGCTACGGCTACCTTGATTTCCCTATTGACTCTGGCTATTGTTTATATTGAAGTGTGGCTTATCTAGACGTCTGGGAATTGAAACTACTACTACCTCATTCTCCACTATGAGAGAGTCAAGGGCCGTTGTAAGTGGAGAGGTTATCTTCGTCTTTATCTCGTCGTCTTGAAGGTAAGAAGTCCCATCCCCCCCAATGTTATTTGTCCCTCCCAATTCACAACCACATTTCGATCCCTGGGCCCTTGGAGTTGACTTGACTTAAGTGACTGACTTGATTTGATGTTTATATATCTGCCATTTTTGCATTTGGTTTCAATGTACACTGACCTTTGATGAGGATCTTGGGTCTAATGTTTGCAAGAGTTCCTCTCTCAAGCCTCTGCCATGGCTATCTGCTAGGATAAGGATTTCCCTAGCCATGGTTTTGCATGAGTCTTTCAGGCACCCAATGGACAGAGGATTTTTGTATAGTGGATCAAATAGACGACATATCTCTTGAATGTCAACTAGGGCTGGGGGCTGGCCTATGCCTTCACCAGACAGTGGTCCATTTCTTGTAGCGTCCGATATCGTATATGTAGGTTCTGGCACCGTTGAGCAAGTACGTTCACCTGTAATAAATTCTTCTAGGCATATCTTCGTGGATGTAGGCATATGCTGAGGGCTAGGGGGCCTAGTTAGCTGCCCTGGAACTATATTCGGACTCGTGTCAGCCCTCTGCGACGTGCATTTGGGCAATGGGTTAGTTGTTCTAGCCTGTAATCTCTGCGGTTGGCTATGTAGCTTGTGCTCCGTGTTGGTATCAGTCCCAGAACATTTTCCTACGTCTAGCAGATTTTTTGTCATTTCGGACTTAAACTTATTAAAATTTAGCACTAAATCGTTGAGTCGATCATTTATCTTTTGAATACCACATTGCTGTTTATAAACTCCTCTAATAGGTTTTGAATAGTGGGATTACTCCCCCTTACTTTGCACACACAGCACTGTATTGTGGGGTGATTGACTTCACTTGTTTCTAAGATATCTGTTTATGTCTTTCCTAAGAGAGTCTAGCTCGCCCTCAATTCTTGTTAGATCTTCTTTGCAGCATTTTCGGGTCCTCGTTCGATCTCATGTCCATGCACGTAGTGGGGCCAAGGCCTAAGGCTAAGACCGTCTCACATGGCGGGCATACCCAGTCCCCGTTAGGTAAATCCTCCTCCATTATCTCGAGACACTTTAAATGGTACCATATATAACATTTTTCACAAATAACTCCTTTATCTCTTGATCTTACTTTTTTCTCACACAGTGGACATTTGACGTCTTCAGATTTCTGTACTAAGTCTAGTCCTAGGTCTGTATCTTTATCTGGGCCTATGCCTAGTCCCATCTTAATCCCATTATGTACCAACTTATCCATTTTTACTCTATATAAGGTACCGGTAATTTTACCTTAGTTTAATGGTTGAATTTGCCTTTTTCCTACTTCCTAGGAAATGATAAGAAGACCTCCTTTACTCTTCACACTTCTTCACACCTTGCACACTCAATTGTTTTGAATTGTTTTCTATTTTCACACTCAAAAAACTTTTTTTAAAACACTCATTATTTAACTCTTCATGAATAGAAACTTTAGATAACGATTGTATATCCTTCCTTTACAAATCTTCAACCTTTGATCACAAAATTTGACTCCCAAACCACATGGAACTCGAAATATATTAATATTTTGCAGATCAAATATACATTTCAAAACTTCCACAAAGTCACCGCCTTGCATGTGCATGTGCAAGCATAGGCTAGGCCTAGGCCCTACCCTAGGTTGGGGGGGGGGGGGGGCGCAAAGCGCGTAGGCCTAGGCCTATGTTTTACGTTTTAATAATACACTGTGGCTATTTAGCCGTAGACTTTAGGCCTAGACCTATGGAAGATTTACGATCACTAAACTGAAGCTGCGGACAATTTTCGTACCGTTAGGCCTATTTAATTTGGTATTTGGTTTCTTCCCCTACAATTGACTAAAAGTCGGCTGGTAGCCTAGGTTTGTTTCCTCCTTCCTTCCTTCGTATCGTCTTTCCATTTACACGTTCATTCCCTTCTACATATCCTTTCTTCCTAGGCTTGACCTTATTTCTCTCTTCACTACCGACCGGTAGGCCTATTCCTTTTGTTCTTATGTACTTTACATAATATGCCCAATTTCCTGTATCTTGTCCTTGGCTTGTCCCATCTCTCTCTCTTTGCATCATGGGGCATGATCTAGTCTTGCCTGTTTTCTCACCCCTGTGTTCCGGATTTATCTTCGGCAGCTGCTTCATTTGTTTTTTAAAGCCTTTAACAGTCTTCTCCTCCACCACTCCCCCTGGGAGGCCATTCCATTCCACCACCGTTCTAGCCAAGAATGAGTTTCTGCCTACGTCCGTTGCCCATGCTCCCCTCTCATACTTCCACATATAATCCCCTCTGGCAACATAGTTTGCCCTCCTTAGCTGACTATTCATCTCCCCCATCCTTCATGGGCCCTAGTCACCATTTTCCCTAATCTGTCAATCCTTCTCCTATCCTCCAGCTTTTCCCATCCTAGATCCTGTACCATGGTTGTACCTAACACTAACTTTGAGGTTTTAGCGAGAGCTAAGTAAATAATTAGTAATCATTAAACATCGACGAGTATTGTAAAGAAAAGTGAAGTTTTATAGCCTAGTTGCAAACGAAGGAGCGTAATTACGGGAAGATTTTGATTGTAAAACATTGGTGATAGGCCTACGTGAGGGGCAAGTTGATAAATTTGCCAAGGAGAAAAGAGACAAATTGTGGCGTTACTTTAGGGCTACACAATGGAGAGCATGGGGAAGTGAGGCATAGGACGCACAGAAACCTAAAGGATAAAGGAATTTTGGAAATTGCCCTTGAGAGGGAGCAAACCTAATATAGGCCTAAGGAGCAACTGGAGGCAGTAGCAAGCAAGTAAAAACAGATAATATCAGATAAAGTAATAACTTAGGCAGTCCAGTCCTAAAGGAAAACTTCCCATAGATAGGCCTAGGGAACTGGTAGACTAGTCCTAAGGAATCTAAAGATAGCGCTCCACCACGGATGGCGAGAGAGGGATTAGGCCTTGGAGGGATTAGGTTCTAAAAGGGGTAAAGGGGATCTATCTAGGGGCTTAAAGGGGTAAGGGTTCTCAAGGAAGGGAATTAGCAGGAAGTGATCCTGGTAGCATAGGCGTAGGATAAGCTGGGAAAAGTTCAGAAGGAAGGGAAAAGAGGAGTCTTAGGGCCTAGTCTAAGAGTTAAGAAACCTAGGCGATAGGATAGAACCTAGGCGATAATATAAATAAGGAAAAAGATAAATAAGGAAATCGTTAATAGACGGACAGAGGCTACGAGGAAGCCGGAAGTGGTAGGAAAATAGACATAGGAGACAGAGATGGCCCCTGGGAAAAGTGGGGGGAGTAAGAGCTCGGGTATGGAGAAGTGCAAGGTCTGTGACAAGACTTGCAAGAATAAGGGGATCGAATGTGATGAATGTAGGGAATGGTTCCACCCAAGCTGTGGAGGACTAACCCAGGACGAATACAAGATAATGGAAGACAAGGATAAGGAAGCAGGGGAGAATGGACAGGAGGGAGTTAAGTGGAAGTGTAAAGGGTGCTTGGGGATTATCAAGAGAAGTAAGGGTAAGGGAGGTGAGGGAGTGGTTAATATGGAAGGGATGGATAAAGAGGAAGGAACAGCGTCGGGAAAAACTGACGTAACAAAGGGGACAGATGATGGACTGGGAAAAGAGGAGATTAAAAATGATAAGGAAAAGGGACGAGAAAAAAAAGGTTCGAGGGACGAGGATACGAAGGATCCAAAGGATGAAGGGGGGAAGCTAGGACATGGGGACGAGAGCTTAAAAGAGAAGCAAGGTGAACCAGGGAATGGTAAGGTAAATGCGCAGATGGAACAGACGAGGGGTTTAGGTGGGGGCAAGGACCCCAAGGGAAGAAGTCTGACTGATGATGATAATTGGATTAGGGAAGTGGAGAATAGACTACTTAGAGAGATAGAGGAAAGGACAAGAATGCTGGACCTAATCGAAGGGAGGACATGGCAATGAAGGCATTGAAGGAAAAGGGATTGAAGGATAAGGGATATGGGAACAGGGATGGAGTAAAGGAAGATGAGGGGGTAAAGGAAGTATTGGAAAAGGGGAAGGTACACCTTCAAAAGAAGGGGGCTCCTGATGAAAGTGATAATGTACCGGAATGTAATACGGAGTACAGAGGAAAGGATGGGGCAGTCATGGAAAGGGATATGAAGGACAGGGGTCATTCCATATCCGATCAACCTAGCTTTTTTCGTGACCAACTCCGATCTTGATGAAAATTTGCAGAGGTGTAGTGTTATATAGGATAACTAACAATACAAAATTTTAGCTCTCTAGGTCAACCCCTTTAGGAGTTACAGGGGGTTAAGTTAGGGGCAAAAACCCAAAATTGGGTACGCACACACATTTTGGATTTGCTATATCTCTGGAAGTAATTGACTTAGAGAGCTGGGGTTTGGTGTTTTGTTTTTGTTTTGAAATGAGCTTTAAAATATGAGGTAAGCAGTCAATGCTAAATTTAATTTTGCCTTTAGTTTTGTGAAATTCATTCTTTAGCCCCCCATAACTTAAAAAATGGTATTTTAATTTTTTCAAGAAAATTTGATGACAATACTGCATGTATTTTCTTTATATGTTCCAAGTTTTAAGTTGGGATCATGATGGGATCAGAAGTTATGATTTTTTTAAGAAAAGGTTGTGTGCAAAATTGCTACCAATTGTGTAGAGCCTAGTTCAAATTTCTTAACGTAGGCTTAGATTATATTACCAAGTTCAAAATATACATAACACAATTTCAAATTATAACTGAAGCTTACCTATCTCAGCTACCACCAGTTTAACTTCTGTTTTCCCACCATTCAAGCTGCTGTGTAGCAGCAGCTTTTTCTTCTTCTGTCATCAAGTAAGTTCGTCCAGTTTCTGTCCGTGGATCTATTTTTGTTAAGATGTTTTCTCGTGGGACTTGCAGTATATCTGGCCTTTGGGGGAAGGTGAATGATGTTGCAGGACCATGAGGTTGTAGAAAACTGACTGTAACTTCTTCTTTTGATTTGTCTACGGATAATATACAGGCTGGCCACCACTTTCCATCATACACACATGTGACAAATCCCACAATGTCGGATAGTTCAAGTAGTTGGCTTTCGTTACCTTTAGTCCACAAGCTCTTCTGGCTTTCTTCTGACCTTGAAAAGTGTTTTATCAGTATTTATTTTTTGAAATGGGTATAGCTGCATGGAACTTTGGGTTCCAGGAATTGTACGTGCTTGTAGAAAACGATTTTGTAAGAACTTCTCTTCAGCACTGTGGTCTTCATTGGTACAATACTGAAAAGATATACCCAAAATATTTTCTTTTGCGTAATATACAGTTGTCGAGGTGTTGTGATCTGGTTATCATGTGTCCCTTTGAAGGCTGGCGCGTGCTGCAAGCCGTTTGATAGTCCCACCAATTCCATCACTTGCTCCCTTACCATGCGATGTGGCAGAATAATGCCATTCTGCTATAAAACCAAAGTCAGTTTCATGGAAACACAAGTTCACAAAGTTTTTTTCTATTTTTGTATTGCGACGCTGCTCCGTCAGAAAAGTAATAAATTTTTTTGGGCACGATAGCGAATTTTAGAGTGAGAAAATCTTATCAGTTTGCGTTGAATAAAGTGTACAGCAATAGTGTTGTGCACAAGGCATTCGGATATCACAGCAAAACTAACATTACAGACAGTGTCCTCTTCTTTATAATATGCTACAAAGGGGTGAATCGTAGCTTGAGCATTATTCCAATGGAATCCCTGTGCGGCATCTTGGAGGACAAAAGAATAATTTTCAGAAAATCACAAATGACCAGGAACTCCCCTGGCTTTAGTTTTTCCTTTAGTTCAGACTGAAATGCAGATTGTTGGCTTGCTATGAAGGAATGGCATTTAAGTTTTTCAAGTTTATCACACAACATATCTAAAAAATCATCAGCGGATTTTGACAGTGTTTCTAAATTTGTCCTATCAACTGAAATCCATTGTTTATAAACAATGGTGTCTATCATTTGGTCATCTATCAAGTTTGTTAGACGATCTCTGAGTTTCTGTATGCCAGGGCACAAAAGTGCACTTGTTTAAGTAACAGGATGGAGTGGGCGTGTTACAAATAATAACGGAAATACAATCCTTATATGTTTTCAGTGGTGTCTCATCATTTTTTGTAAGCTCTTCTATTTTTACTCCCTGAAGCATTAGTTTTGCATTTTGATGGATCGTGCATACACATACATTATGTGATCCACTTGCATCAACTAATACACAGTTTTTAGGACGAAGATCCGCAAATTTGGAAAATCCAATTTTGTAGCCAGGGAATTTATCTTGAATAAGCAATATATTTCCTTTAAGTTGCTTAGAAGGAGACGTTTCTGGATGTGCTCTCTTCGATCACCAATCTTAACTGAAACAAAATCTTTCATTCCAGGCATTTGGCGGCTTACCTCGTCGCTTTCATAGAATGACTTGACCAGATTAGCAGTTTCTTCATCTAGAGTATTACCTGGCCTGGGATTTGGCGTTGATAGAATTCCCTTTTCGGCAACTAGCTTTTTTGCTGTGCGCACCATAAAGTTGGTAGCCCCAAACTCTTGTTCTATTTTCTTATTAGTCCAACTTTTTGGTAGTATTGTTAAAAGTTGAATTTTTTCACTTCTGTTGTTTGATGATTTGAATTTTTCTTTAAGTTGTACAATAACTTCTTCTTCTGCTGCTCCTTCATTGTTACTCTCTTCAGATGGAATATATAAAAGCTTTCTTTTAAAAGCTTTTCTACTCGTTTCATCTTTTCTTTCGGATATTTTTTTTTGGCTTAATCGTTTCTTCTCCACAGGAGATTCACCAAGGTTCTGTAAGCTCTCATTCAAAGATGATAAAGCCAATTCTTTATCCAGTTCTTCTATGGTTGAGTCTGGTTCATTGCTTGGTCTTGACTGAAGTACTTCTTGTTTTTCTTCTTCTATGAATTCTTGAAGTTTTCCCAATTCTCTACGACAAATGTCGCAAATCTTCCCGTCGATTGGCAACGTGGGAAGCTTGTTAGTCATCCATTCTAATACTGGTCGGAGACTTTTCTGTTAGAAGAATGATCGCTTTGTTGAAAGGGTTGCAACAATTTCTCCAAACAAATTTCTCACTCATGATTATTAAAATAACAACGCGTGCATTTACAAAATGTTCATTTTACACCCAACACTGTGTAAACACTTAACACTGCTAACAACTATTAAAATAATCCAATGTCACGGCAACTAAATACACTTGTTCACAGATTGGAAACAAAATTAAAATAGTAGGCCTAGATGTTGACAAGACAACTACTTAGCTTTGACTGAAACTGGGTAGATCCCTCTTCACAGAACAGTGAATTGGGGTATTCCCCTAGTGAAGGTAGGTTTTCCCATTGCAATGCAAGTTTTATACTTGGAAGATAAATGCATGATAATTGTAAGATGCAGCTCTAGTAAATACCAAGCACTTAATATGTTGATTGGAAAATAAAATAGGTAAAGCAAAATCTATACGCAGCAAAATTTGAATATAAAACAAGACAATTTTGCTCGTAACTATTTCTTCAAAAATTCATAACTTCTGATCCCATCATGATCCCAACTTAAAACTTGAAACATATAAAGAAAATACATGTAGGATTGTCAACAATTTTTTGGAAAAAATTAAAATACCATTTTTTAAGTTATGGGGGGCTTAAGAATGAATTTCACAAAACCAAAGGCAAAATTAAATTTAGCATTGACTGCTTCCCTCATACTTTAAAGCTCATTTCAAAACAAAACAAAACACCAAACCCCAGCTCTCTAAGTCAATTAATTCCAGAGATATAGCAAATCCAAAATGTGTGTGCGTACCCAATTTTGGGTTTTCGCCCCTAACTTAACCCCTGTAACTCCTAAAGGGGTTGACCTAGAGAGCTAAAATTTTGTAATGTTAGTTATTGTATATTACACTAGACCTCTACAAATTTTCATCAAAATCGGAGATTGTGAGGTATATTTTGCACATTTCTGGGTTGATCGGATATGGAATGACCCACAGGGAAAGAAAACTGGTGAATGAGCCTGTAAAACGGAGCAGTGGGCTAATTGAAGGAGATATTACACTAAATAAAAGCGACATAGCAATAGGGAAAGAGAATGAAGCGGGAAGAGAGGAAGGACAGGACTGAGACAGTTGAGAGGAAGGAGCAAATGGGAAGGTCACTGGGAATATCTATGAACAAGATGGTTGAAGGTTCCCAGGTAAACGCAGGAGAACGGGGGAGAAAGGAAGGTGAGTCCCCTACCATGGGAAGACTGGAGGCAATGAGGCGGACAAGGGGAGTTGCTTTTGCTTTCGGGAGAGGAAGGGCGAGAGGCAGGGCAACTGCAATGACCTCGGGGAGTATTAGTAAGGAGCCTAGGGTAGATAGCTCTAATGCGGAATTGGCAAAGGAGAAAGAGGAGTTGAAAGATAAAACGCCGGTAGAGGCGATGATGAGGGAAGGGGAGAGTGGCTACCCTGTAGGGGAAAGAAGAGAGGTGAATGGGAGAGGATGGGTAGTAATGGGGAGGGGGAGAGGAGGGATAGGCAAAGTAGCTGGGAGGAGTATGACGGTAGCACTAAGCGACGAGCAGGGTAAAGAGAACCTAGAAGAGGGAACGAGCAGTAGTAATGAAATCAATAATATCGATAAAGTTAGTACGTGGGTAGTAGGGGATTCGTTAATTAGAGGGTCTACAACTTACTTGGAGAGAAGGGGAGCCAGGGTAGAGGCATTTGGGGGACCCACTATAAGGGGCCTGAGTAAAGTAATCGGGGCTGCAAGGACGGAAAGAGACTACAGAGAGGTGGTAATCCTTGTTGGGACAAATGATAAAAGAAAGATAAAGGGAGGGAAGTACAAAGAGGAAGTGAGAAGGAAATAGGGAGCCTAATAAAGGTGGTGAGGGAAGTCGGGGGTAGAGGATTACAGGCTATCAGGGTTTTTGGAATATTCCCAAAAGAGATACCCAAACAATGGGTGATAGAGGAGATAAACGGAGGGATAGAGAAGGCGGTGGGAGAGACAGGGGCAATTTCGTAGACACAGAAGGAGGATTGGTGAGGGGGACCGGGAAGAGGACGGGGTCCATTTGTCAAGGGAGGGAAGTTTTAAATTAGGTGAATACATACAACAGGAAGTGGAAAAATGGAGGGCCCATAAAAGAAATGAGGGTCACTTGTGAGGGATAGGAGGGGATGATGGAGAGAAGGAGGTCAAAGGGTACAGTGAGGAAGGAGAGAGGGAAAAAGTCAAAGGAAATATGGAGAAAAGGAAATGGGGAAACAATAAAAGCTGATAAAAGGGAATAGGGCGACAGCGGGGAAAATAATGGGAGGGGAAGATTGGGGAACAACATAGGAATATGGGAAAAGGGGATGATTACAACAAGGGATATGAGCGAAAAAGGGTTCAGGAAGGAAATGGTAGAAAGGATAATGAGGTAGCAGGGCTAAGGAAAACCAAGGAATAGGTAGAGGTCAGAAACAAGATCAAATCAAAATCAGAAACAAGTTTAAAATCAAAATCTCAACTTGGACTGCGTGGGGTCAAGAAAAAGGGAAAGGGATCGAAAGGGTACTACTCATAATGCAAGGAGTATCCAAAGGGAAGCAGGTTCAGTCTGGACAATGGTGGACTATATGATGCTGATGTAGTGTGGCCGTGGAAACATGGCTGGACGATAGCATACTGGATGGAGAAGTGGGACATACTGGATACAACGTCTTCGAAGGGATAGAGATAGCCATGGGGGAGGCCTACTGGTGGATGCAAAATTGACCCTTAAGGGCAGAGTAGCTTGGAAAGAAGAGCACAAATGAGTAAGGGGTATCAAAATCATGGAAGGGAGAAAGGAAATGGAGATAATGGCAGCTTACAGGCCCCCGGGGAATAATGAGTACTCTGTCTTAACCCATCGGCTTTCCTCGCCGTCGAATCGCCGGGCTTTTTAAAATGCGCGCCAATTTTCCTGGCCATCGAAACGACGGGCTAGAACAGCAAGGGAACAGCACGCTACATTATCGGTCGTTGTATGAGAAGGGTTTCGTCCAATCCCCAAGAGATCGCGCTCAATGTACTCTACGCACTTCGCTGCATCCAACGATGTGTTTGGCTCGTCCTCGGTCAAGTTTTAGCCTGTCTATGCTTGAAGGAAAGATTATGTTTTCATTCGTAGGTGGTAACGCGGTGCGCGCGCTAGGGCCCGGCTACACCCTATTGCAATATTTGAAAGATATGACGAAGATGAGGGGTGTGATATTTTGACACCAAGAAAAATTCGGAGGAAAGTTCATACACCTAGACATTTATTTAGGCTACATTTTAATTTTATTTAAAGTAAATCGGGTTTTTTTTGTTGGAGCAGTGAATTTTTTGCTGGGGTTCGCTCCGCAACCCCATTCCTTAAAAAATAAATGGATTTTAGGGGCCAGGCGCAGCGATTTTTAATCGTAAGCCAATGGGTTAACAGCTTTTTGGAGATGGGACCAGAGGGATAATAAGATTATAATAGCAGGAGATTTAAATATCCCCAAGGTCAAGTGGGAGGGGGGATTAGCTGTTAACAGGAAGAAGGCGCAAAGGATGGCAAATGCAATAATAAACGAGGGATTTGAGCAGATTGTAGAAGGGCCCTACTAGAGAAAATAAGATGGGGGGGAATCTTCTGGACGTGATTCTGGTAAGACCAATAGATTGTTGGCTGGAATGCGCTGTGGTAAATGGGATTAGTGATCATAAGGCAGTTCTAGCGGTGATTGAGGGGAAGCAAAGGAACCAGGAGTGACATGGGAATAGGACATCATGGAAAATACAAAAAGGCTGATAAGGATAGCATTAGGGATTTCCTAAGGGAGAGTACCATGGGTGGAGAGAGGAAAAAGGAAGTGTTGAGGAAATGTGGGGTAGGTTTGTGGAAATGTGCATGGAGGCTAGGGAAAACTGGGTACCGAAAAAGGTTTATACACCTAACAATGACCCTCCATATTATAATAAGCACATAAGGGCGTAAAAAAGAAAAGAAGGAAGTTATAATAAGTATAGAAAAACAAAGGACTTGAATGACAGAGAAACTTTTAAGGAGGGTTTAAAGAACCCAGTAAGAACTAAAAAAGGAGAGGTGGGGAGGGCATATGACCAAATAGATGGACGAGGAGGATAAACAGGGAAGCTGGAAAAAGGATGTTCAACTACGTAAGGGGAAGAGAGGAAAAAGGGTGGGATACGGTTCTAAAAGGGGAAAAAAGGCTCTACTTCTAGTAGATAAAAGGATAAAGCGGAGGCCCTTAAAAAATACATGCTGAGGTACTTCCCGCAAAGGGAGGTAAATAACAGGGATCTGAGTGAAGGAAGGGGGGGGGAAGAAATAGCAGTGAATGTTGATAAAGTGACTAAGGTAATAGCCTCACTAAAGAGAGGGAAGGCACCAGGAAAGGATGGCCTCACGGGAGATTTTCTCCAGCTGGCAATGGGAGAGACGGCGATGTACATGTGCAAAATAATAGAGGCTTCACTAGAGAAAGGGGAGGTTTCCTGGCAGTTGGAGAGAAGCTAACTGTGATCCAGGCACAAAGGGGGGAGAAGGGGAAACTAGGAAACTACAGACCCAAAATCACTAACATAAGTGGGTCGAAGATCATGGAAAGGGTAATAGGGGACTATATTAAAGAGATTATAAGGAAGAAAAAATGGTTAAATGAAAACCCAAAACGGGTTAGAAAGGTAAACTCATGCGAGACGCAGCTCATGGGACTGGGTTTGGGGACATGGTAGTGCTCTGGATAAAGGTGAAACGGTGGATGCTGTATTCAAAAGACTTCGAGAAGGCTTTTGATAAAGTACCACATGGTAAACTATTAGGGAAACTGGAAGGAGTCATAAAGGACCATTGGGTAAATAGGTGGGTCAAGGAATTCCTCAACGACAGAAGACAGAGGGTGAAGGGGGGAGGACCTATCCGATGAGGTAGATGTGACATCAGGGTGCCTCAGGGGTGTTTAGGGCCTCTGCTATTTGCAATTTACATCAATGACATAGCGGGAAAGGAATGGGAGCGAAGGTAAGACTCTTTGCAGATGACTGCGTGATTTACAGGATAATCAGAAAAGGAGGGGATGTCGATGACCTTAAACAGGACCTGGTTAGGCTGGGGTATGGGTAAGGTAAAAAGATGAGTCTAATGTAAACAAATGCAAATGGATAAAATTCACAAGGAAGAGGAAGGATCAAGGGTAGTGATGGGAGGTGGGAATATTCCCCTGGGAATGTTCCCCATGATGGGAATATTCCCTCATTGCCCAAATTTAAATTCCCCCAAAAATGGGAATCTATTTTTAAAAAAATGTTTAAAGTACCGGTATCAATCATTGTCACAGCCCCTTTCTTGATGAAACCAATGAACTTTCTGATACTATGAGCAAAGGACCCTTTTAAAAAAAGCCATGTGCCATTCCATGGCCATGAATAGTAGTAAGAAGAAGAAGATTTGGCCTCGAAGTCACAGCATGCATGGTCAGTTTTTGGCTGCCAAAAAAAAAAAAAAATAATAATAATAATAATAATAAAAAAAGCTGCGTGAAACAGAAACTTGGGATATTTATAATAGAGTTATTGTTGTCTTGTAGTTGTTTTTTAACTAATCACTCATCACAAATTTCTCGGTCTCGCCTTCTAGCCATATTCTTATACAAACAAAATCTTAAGACTTTATTTAGATTTTTAAAACCTCTTATTACATTACAATTATGAATAATTCTTTCATTTCCATCCATATCAGACTTATTATGTATGATTTAAACCCCCAAGCACCCTAATAAATTAAATACTTTGCATCGATGTGTAAACGATAGATTAGTATTTTGAAAATTCCCCAATTATTCCCGGGAATGTTCCAGGAAAATTCCCCAAAAATAAATGTCGGGAATTTTCACATCACTAATCAAGGGTTAGGGGATGGGGTTTCGCAATAATGGGGAAAGATCTGGAGAAGGTAGAGAAATTCAAATACCCAGGAGTATGGCTACAGAGCAAGCTAAGCTGGGAGGAACAGGTGAGTGCAACCTCCAAAAGGGTTTTAGGTGCCTAAACTTTGTTATGCGTACATTAGAAAGGGGGCCCGTAGTGAATTAAAAGGCACGCATATAAAACCTTGGTGAGACCTGTAGTGGAATACGCTGGGGCTGTATGGGATCCGTATAGGAACTTAGGGGAGATTGAGGAAATCAAGGCAGTGCAGAAGAGAGCTGCAAGAAGGGTATTAAGGAAAGGGAATAGGTGGATTGAGGAAGTGATAAATGGGCAACTAGTAAGGACGTATGAAAGTGTTACAACAATGGTGCAGAATCTAGGATGGGGGAAGCGGGAGGAAAGGAAGGAATGACAGACTAGGGAAAATGTATATGGTGACTAGGGCACATGAAGGATGGGGAGAGATGAATAGACAGCTAAGGAGGGCAAACTATGTTGCCATAGGGGATCAAAACGTGGAAGTATGAGAGGGGAGCATGGGCAACGGACGTAGGCAGAAAATCCTTCTTGGCCAGGACGGTGGTGGAGTGGAATGGTCTACCAGGTGGAGTAGGTAGTAGTGGAGGAGAAGACTGTTAAGGGCTTTAAAAAGCGTATGAAGCTGCTGCCGAAGGTAAATCCTGATCAGGGAGGTGAGTGGCAGGAAAGTCTAAAACATGCTCATGAGGTGAAGATTAGATGAAACAAGTAAGGACAAGATAAAGGGAACAAGAAACGGGATAAAGTAGTAAAATAGGCCTACAAATGAAATAGTGAGTGAAGAAGAAAAGAGGGAAACAGAACAAGACAGTTGGAAAGGAAAAGTAAAAATGGAATGAAAGATCATTAGGCCTAATTAAATGAACGTACAACGTGCTAGAGGGATGATGATAAGAAGGAAGGAAGGAGGAGGAGGAAACAAACCTTTTACCGACTAATAGTCAATTGTAGGAGATGAAATACCAATACCAATATCATACGTCCTTAGTCGTAGGATGGGGTGGGATCAGAAACTCACATTTAGAGCCCTTAAACATAATCCAAAAACACATTATAAAAGTAATAAGCAACAAGCCCTACTGGTACCCCTCTGAACAACTTTTTCATGACTCGAAACTATTTGACATCAGACAAATATATATTTTAAAGCTTATAAACATAAACACACCGGCACTTTTATCTACCACTAAAATTCGCCCAACCCAACCCCACGCAACTAGGCCTACTACAAGAGGAATCTCAAATTTAAACTTAATCATTCCAAGGCAAGAAAAAAGCATTGGACAAAGACATGGTCAATTCATATGGCCTAAACTTTTTAATACAATCCCAATTGAAATAAGGAGCCAGATACAAAAAAACAAAATTAAATTCAAAAGGCAAATAAAAAAATGGATTATGGAAAAAGACAGAGAATTCTCGTCGAACCTTGTGAATAATGTACTTCTTACTGGTACTCACTTACGCATCTAGTTATTCTTCTCATATTCATGTGTATACCTTACCTAGCTATACTAGGCCCTAAACGCCTATTTACAATTTGTAGTTAACTTAGATTTTAATGTTGGATTCATTTCCAATATAACGTATCACCAACACTATATCAAATACATCTATTGATTGTATGTATACAACTGAAATAAATTACAGGTGATTTTGACTTGTATGTAAATTTTCATTAGAAACTAGGCTAGTATCTAGAGTATCGTACAAAATATTCCAATTGTAAACTTATTATTGACTACTAATTGACACAATTGATACTATGTCCATTACAATTCTAATTAGCTTAGATCTTAATCTTAGTTTTTAGATTTTTAGATTTCTTTACAACTTTAGGTACTACCAATTTTCTGCAATGAGAATGTCTACTAAATACTCAATGTCATCTCCTATTGATTGTACGTACACAACTGGAATGTATTATTTATGATTATGACTTGTATGTAACTTTAAAACTTTATATCTAGAGCTAACATCTAGATTACGAAATATCTAACTTGTAACGTTATCGATTAGTTTCCTGTATTGTTAAATAGCTATAATGACTATAAGCCGCCATCTTAAATGTTTCAAAGAACTTCACAATAGAATACACCCACACACAGGGCTTCGGCTCTAGGTGGGTCTTCTTCTTGCACCTATAAAACCGGCTATATTTACTTGTGTTATGTATACTGTATACTGAAGAAGAAGAATAAAGTCTTATCTTATCTTATCTTATCTTATCTTACTAGTTGCCCATTTATCACCTCCTCCTTCCACCTGTTTCCCTTCCTTAGGACCCTTCTTGCAGCTCTTTTCTGCACAGCCTCAATTTCCTTTATTTCCCCTTTCCTATACGGATCCCATACAGACCCAGCGTACTCTACTAGACAGGTCTCACCAACATTTTATAAGCGTGCCCCTTTAATTCACTACTGGCCCCTTTCAATGTTCGCATTACCAAGTTCAGACATCTAAAACCCTTTTTCGTGGTAGCGTTCACCTGGTCCTCCCAGCTTAGCTTCTATGCCTACAGATGAAATTGCTGCGCGCCATAGGCGGCCAGCCTAGACGTAAACATTAGGTGTTATAGGCGCTCCACGCTAAGAAAGCAGATGTGCGCGCTTTCGACGGGCCAATCAAGTTGTCAAGTTTCTAAATTGTTACTCGTTAATTGTTGTTATAAACCTAAAAAAACTCATATTACAACCTTTATTCTATGGATTCTGGCTAGGTATCTGTTTCAACTTTTTCTTTCAGAAAACAATACATTACCATTAGGCCTACCTTAATGTCCATGTAAAATTTGAACGTTGTAGCCCCACCCGTTAGATCAGAATCGGCCCAAATATCATGAAAATATCGCACTAAAAATAAAAAAGAATCGTAAAAGTACGATATTCATGAGAAATATTTCTTCGATTGTACCCAAAAACTATACACCTCTAAGTTTAGAGATTTCGAAGGTCCCCTCCAATTTTCATCAAGATCGGATATGCCGTTTGCCTGGTAGGGAGTTAACAAACAGACAAAAAATCAAACTAAAAAAAAAAACACCCGGGAGCTAAATTTTTGGGGGGTCAGTGAAATTGAAGTCTTTGCTTTGCTCATCCAATAATAGGCCTTTGCTCTAGCCAAAATGTGTTATAGAATTGACTTTACCCTAAGAATCTGCATCAAAGCGATCGCATGTAGCCCTAAACATGGCCTAGAATATCGAAATCGCGTTACTGCACCAAAAAGTCTAGAACCCTAGGCCTAGGCCTGAAGAAGATGGAGAGGGGGAGGGGCTTACGGGATTCATGTTAGGAAATTGAAGCAAATAAAATACAAAAAACCTTAAACGTTTCTATTTTAGGCCTAGCCTATAAAGAACTTTCAAAAAACCTTGTGTTGCATCAAATGATAATTTTGCATCAACAAACACATGATTGCAGTCAGGTTGTCAGAACAGGAATGGCCGCCGCGCCGATCTCGCGGAAGATTCGGATACCGGTTCCTTCGATTATTTCCGCTGATCTTCGTTTTTGCTACGTCCGATTTGTTATTGTTAATTTGTTCGTAGCCTTTGGTTAAATAGTCACTTTGTTAATAATAATAACTATTGTTAAACTGTAATACGTAAGCGCTTCGCCCCCCCCCCCCCCCCCCCCCCCCCCTCAACCTAAGCTTTTACCATCCGAAGACAGTTGGCCAACACCAACCGAAGAAGTAGGCCTACCATTAGTCGTAGGGTCGATGATTTGATTGGATGGATGGAGGCGCGCCGTAATAATAGTGTGAAGATAGATTTTGTGTAGCTCGTTGGTCTTGTGGTTAGCCTAGGCCTACCGGGTACCTGCTTCAATTTCAATTTATTTTGGATAACAACAAATAACAATAGTTACAGTTTTCACTAGGGATGTAGTCCATTTTAGTTTTGCAACCAGTTTTAAGTATTTACATCTAGGCCCCTAAGTATTAAACGTAATGAATTTTACAAAATAGTACGTAGGCCTACTGTAGGCTACATGCTACAACCTACATTACCTTGTAATAATAAAATACCATGACCATGTCACTACAATACATCTGGGGCCAAGGCATACTGCCAAAAGCTAATAGAGTATGGTACTTAAAATTATTACATTATTAAGGTAGGGCTAGGTAACTTGGATAAAAAGAAGTGAAGAAGAAGAATAAGAAGAACATTAATTTTCAAATTTCAAATATTGTAGGCCTACCATTAACAATAAACTAATTTAACATTACGGTAGACAAAGGCCTAGGTCAGTTGACGTGAAAAGCCATGCCTACACAGTAGTAAGCTTTTTGTAATAACAATTTTGTCAGCTCATTTTTGAATTTAATATATTGAGGTACCGGTAGGCCTATATCTTTGATTTCTTTTGGAACAAGGTTGTAGGGAATTTTATTTATATAGGCCTAATCAGAGTTTTTCTGGCCAAGGTTTGTGGAACATTGGCTAAGATGGAGATCATGTTTTTGTCAGTGTTGTGAGTATGCAAGGATGTGGATGTTTTTCCTATGCTTAAGACTGATCGATGAATGATGATTTAATGCAGAAGGTCCAGAGGTTCGATTCCCGCTATAGGCAGAAGTTTTTTAATTTCTGATTTGGACTAGGCCTAAGTCTATCAGATCTTCTTCTTTTCATATATCCCCTTATCGGCCTACTCGGCCATCATGTGTTGTCGTGTTATCCAATAGAGACAGGATTCCCTTTGTAATGTGCCATGCCATGGGGCCTAGTCCTTTCACAACTGAAAAGATGTTGTCGATTCTGTTCTTCCTGTCCGCACAAGCTGCATAGGCTTGAATCTGCCATTCCTACTTCGTGCAAATATTGCCCCAACAGGTCATGCCCTGTGTCAAGTCTGAACTGGGCAGATGAGACCTTTCTGTTCTTGTATCTTGTCTTTCTTGATACCTACTATACTTTGCCATGGCTTGTCCTGCATCCTCCTAGTCCTCCCACTTCCTCTGCACCGAATTCTTACCAGCAGATGTTAGATGGGACTTGTCTGCTTTAAAGACAGTGCCTTCTCAGTTTTTGGAATCTTGCTGCCCCTCTTTGCCAAGAAGTTTGCCTTCTCATTAGCCTACCATGCAGATTGCAGTGTGCAGGTACCCACTGCAGTGTAACTTATTTTCCCTCATTATTCAGTCTCAGAATGTGTAACTTTCATTCCTTGACCTTGCTGTCCACCTCATCCTTGCTTGCAACTGCCTAAGCTACTAAGCTTGACAGACTCAGTGTTTCTTCCTCATCATCTTTCTCCTTCCCCACCACCAATTTACTCCACTCGATCTAACTTCCTCCCAAATCTTTACACTTGCCACATGTTCCCACACTTCATCTCGTTATCCAACGTCTTCTTGAATTAATCTTCCCCATTTCTCTCTTGGCCTTCCTGCTTTTCTTTTCCCCTCCTCTGCAACCCCGTCTGGGCCCGGGGTAGAATTGGTCCAGAGCATGGCTCTGCTAATCATAAAAGGCGATTCAAGAGAAAAAGTCCACCTCGCAAACATCAGATAGAAAGAGCGGAATATCTTACTCCCCGAAACTAGAGGCGAGCTCTGGCAATCATCGTCGGGGACCTTGCCCCCTTCCCTTGACGACCCCCCGGCGACGATGACAATGACACAACGAACGATGACGACCGCGACGTGAGAAACCCCCTTCCTCCTCTTACCCGTGGCTGGTTCTGACCAGCATGCCCCCCCCCCCCCCTTAGGCTAGAGTGGTGCATTATGACCTAACGGTTGACGCGTCCTTAATCCAAATAAACCAAAAAAAAAAACTCTGCCACTGGGGGAAAAAATACTGGAACCAGAAAAGTTATAGAATTGAAGTTTATCCATATATCCATATCCTTAAATGTCTTCAATGGAATGCCTATATTTAAACACAATAATAGGAATGGTAAATAGCTCATAGTAGGCCTAAACATATTTTTTAAAGATTTTATACATGGACTTTCAGCAGAAAGCTCAAATACCCATTACCCACTAGGTCTATATACCGCTCTCCCCTACTTCCCGTAGAGTTTCAAAATATGTCTTGCTCTCGTGCATGGTGTGCAGCTGTAGGCCCTGGACTAAGGGCCACTTCAATCAAATTATTATAAGCTCTAGTTATGCCTAGGTCCGGTAAGTAGGCCCTAGAGGTAGGGGAAAGGAGGGAACAATGTCAGCTTTTTTAATAGGCCCCAGCAGTTACGAGGCCACAAATATGAATATTTTCAGTAATTTATTGTTTTCTTTAAAAGCTTAGGCCTACACATCTGAGAGCAAAATAAAATAATATGTAGGCCTATGCCTATTGATACCAATTTTATGTTTTGTCAATTAAAAGTTACCTGTACTAATTAGGTAATAAGCAGACCTTTTTTAAACCAATGTTTAAAATCTGATTTTTAAATCCAGTTAGGGGCTACCGTATTCATAAAAATCTTTCTGGTTTAATGTTCAGTTTAAAACCAACTCAAAGTGAACTTACCGTACCTACCTAGTTTCAAGTTTATTAATAGATACATCAGGTACATTACATATCAGTACATTGTATCTCGTCACTTACAACAATACAAGCAGAATTACAAATAGGCCTACTGTACAAAACGTATGCTTAGGTGCAAAAGTAGTCAATACACTTATCTTAATTCTTTTGAGTTCTACGAATTCGAACTCGTTTAAATATATGAGCTCGTATTAGTTTGACATAGTGCCGAGAGATCGTGCGCTATATTCAAAGTGCTCAAACGAGTTAACTCATGTCGACGTGTATGGCGATATTGAGGGCAAATTTTAAAACGAGAAAACTTATGTATGGGAGACGTAAATTAAAGTAGTAGGTAATTAATACACAAATGTATGCTCATTCCCTGCTTGGCACAAAACAGGTGATTAGGCCTACCCTGCATGGCAGTAAAGGTGTTAAGATTGTAGGCCTCTGCCTAGCCTATTCATTTGATGGTCTCCCTAATATTCAAATCCAGAGTTTCTAGGAATTATTCCTGGGTCCAGGTTAACATGGCATGCTGGCCTAGATGATTCTTAATGTATCCCATATCATGTTTCAGGAACTCTGAGAAACGCAAGGAAAAGTCTCGCGATGCAGCGCGATGTCGACGCAGCCGTGAAACTGAGATCTTCACCAGCCTGTGTGATGCATTACCTCTGTCTGCAACCACAAGCAGCCAACTGGACAAGGCATCAATTATGCGGTTGGCAATATCGTACCTACGGGTCCGCAACCTGATGGAAATGGGTGAGCCTTCTGTGATATTGTTTCTGCACATCCTAATTCCTAATAGATAATTTCGACCTAGGTTAAGTAAGAGGCAAATCCATAATTGCTTGGTATAGGACTACAGAAGAGTCTCTTATGCCTAAATTTACCACACATGATTTATTGCTTACCAATTATTTGTTGAACATGAATTACCTATGTACAAATGCATGTTAACTAGGAAAATGTCATTAGGGCTATTGTTATTAGGCCTCCCTATTATTATAAAAATTATTATTATTATTATTATTATTATAAGGTTTTTAAGCATAAACCCGCTTTAAGGACATAGTTATTGATTCATAGCAGTTGTCGTAAAAGTTTGCCCCGACTGGGGTTCGAACCCAGAACCTCCGGCTTAACGTGCCATAGCTCTACCAATTGAGCCACCGGGACAACAGAACAAACCTTTACTAAACTGCTAGTTGTTGTGAATGTTGACTTCCATGACATAAATCCAACAGAAGACTGCAATGTAGCTGTTTCCTGCCAGAAGAGGGAGACAGTGATTGATGATGAGGCTACAAACTCTCTTTGTTCTGTTTTCAGTCCCAGTGTTGGTGCCACCAGATTCCAAGGTAGACTGTTCCAAGGATCACCTGTTCTTGCGAGCACTCCATGGGTTTCTGTTGGTCATATCGTCCGACGCAGACATTGTCTTCATCTCGGAAAACATCCAGGAGTATCTAGGAATCCCTCAGGTAGGTTAGCAATTTCTGATAATCTGTGGACAACATTTTTATCTCAAAATAGTTACAGTATGCTAGGTATAGTGGAGCTTATCAAAATGTGTTCCTGACCTGTGCTCTAGCCTCTTCTTTTAATGAATTACTATCTGATTGACCCTCCACACACTAGAATAAGCACAATGCATAGCCTACATTTATAGTTTTCTAACTTCCAACGAAAGAAAGCAGATAGCTTTGAAATTATTTTCCTAACATCATCATCATTATCCATCGCCGTTTCCTGCTTCTGGCAGGGTCAGCTTGGGTATTTTCCTAACATAACTACTATTTGAATTCTATTCATGGTAGCTCAGCGGGGATCTAGGCCTAACTCATGGTGTCTGTGATCTAGCACAGATAATTCTTGCTTGTGCTGATTTCACCTATTTCTCTTTCATACAGCTCGGCAACATTCCTTGCAACGCACTTTCATACTTTTTTTTATCATTTTGCACCATTACTTGTTTCAACATTATTAGGTATTCTCCCCAAGTGGCATAGGGTGACCCCCACCACTACTACTTGTAACAAGAGCAGCTGCCTTCTTTGGTTGGAGCTATTATTAATTATTGTACTACACATACATATATCATCGCTGTACACCTATATCTTTGTGTATTAAATATTCCTTTCAAAGCACCTATTAAACACGAACATATAGCGGAAAAGAAGTGCTCTACATTTCTCGTGTACTAGCGCAAATGCAGCTTTGCTACATCTGCAGGAAAGTAGGGGAGAAAAGTGGCAAAGCTATGCAGCTTTGCTACATCTGCAGGAAAGTAGGGGAGAAAAGTGGCAAAGCTACTTTTTTGTTAGCCTACCTAAGACATTTTTCAACACCTACAATAATTGTGCTGCAGATGGAACTTATGGGCCAGAGTCTCTACGAAGTGAGTCATCCTTGCGATCATGCCGAGATTCGAGATGTCGTTTCCAGCAAATCCACCGAACCGCATTCATTCTTCATGCGCATGAAGTGCACCATTACCAGCAAGGGGCGCAGTGTCAACATCAAGTCTGCCGGTTATAAGGTTCGTATCCCTACACATCTCAATTCAGGACACGTAGGCCTAGGCATAAAGGCCCAGGTGTATCTATCTGTATGGGATGACGTGGAGGAATCGATTTCGGTTAGATCATCATCTTCTTGGGCATGGCAGAGCGGTGAACCATGTGTCTTCTGTCCCTTCCTCTCCCTGCCCGATGCCAATCTCGCACGAAGGCAGGCGGTACAGTCGACAAACGATAGCTAATGCAACGCTGCGCAATACATCGTTCCTCATCTTGATCTCTGCTTGATAATTTACTACATCTTCTTCTTGCATACATAATCAGTACCGGTATATCATTATCAAAAGATCTACTGTACTGAATGCTATAAGAACAAACCAAGTAGGTACAAATGTCTACCTTAATTGCAGGTTATTCACTGCACTGGCCATGTGCTAGTGCGCCCATCATCAAAGACCGAAAAGAAGAAAGATAGTGACGAAGAACAACGCTGTCTGGTAGCGATCGGTGAGCCAATCGCTCATCCCTCCAATATCGAGATCCCGCTTGATAAGCAGACATTCCTCAGCAAGCACAGCCTTGACATGAAGTTCACATATGCAGATGACAAGTGAGTTGCTCTTGATGTTGTGTAATACTAATTTCAGTAAAACCCATATGGATCGTTTTTCAGGGTAGCTTACAAAAAACGATGCAGTGAGGAAAACGGTCGAAACAGGAAAACCAATAAAACAATGTAATATGCCTACAAATGAGTAAAAAAGAAAAAATGTACATGTTTGAAAATTTTCAGTCATACCTAGAAATGTGAAAATACAACAAAATGAAGTAGGCTACCGGTAAGTTGATATTATTTGGAAAGCTCGTTTTTGGGTGTTTTTTGCCTAAAACATTAAGACTTTTATTTTGGATCCCCCCCCCAACCGAACAAGTTCCGCCTAGCCTAGGGTAGAATTATTCTCCCTTGTATTCTTTCTACTGCCATTCTCTTTTCTTGTAAGTAAAGTATGGAATTACTTAATTTAAAAAATCTCAAATGGAAATAATATATGAAAAGCATGGCAAAATAGAATTTGCATGACCACTATGTTAAATTAATTAGAAAAAAGAATTTGGATGAACAATTTGATTAAATTAATAGTTGCAAATTAAATTATTTTTTGCCAAGCTTTTCAAGGATGTTGTTAGGGGACACTGTACATTTATGAATTAAGAATGCGCAAATGTGGAAGGGTAGATGAGCTTGGCCCTTTTTTTTAGATCTCATTTCTTTTGAGTGTGTAAGGTTTGGCTGTATTTTTACAAGTTTTTGTTATGTGTGGGATGCTGTTTACTACAATGACGTGTCACGTAAGAATTGCACAGCCCGTGAGTTGTAAGGGGGGTTGGGGGCGGGGGCCGAGGGTAGGGTGCCAGAGAAAGTTGAGCCAGTGTCTTTGTGAGTGCTTGCCGCCGCCTCGACCTTGCTGGAAGACGGCTGACGAGAGAGAAGAGAGGGAGGGAGAGAGAGAGAAAGAGACAAAATATGCCCTTAAAGACGACATGATAGAGGCTGGCTATGATTATGAAGAAATAAACATTGCATCGGGACATCCAGTCAATGACAGATGCGGAGATAATCGTCACCCCCTCCTCTTCCTCCCAAGGCACGAACTAGGTATCACCTCACTAGTCAATTGGCTTCGGGCCAAGATTCTCGCAGGATTTGTTTTGTTTTTGTTTACATAAGATAATGAGACCACTCATTCATTCTATCAGCAAGGCAGTCGTTAATGTTATGAGATAAGATAAGGAGACCACTCATTCATTCTATAAGCAAAGCAGTCGGCAGCCGATGTCATCACTAAGAGGCTGTTTATATTTATGTTCTTTTAGTGGCATTTCACAAGTTTTACACTTGAGATATCACTTTCATATACTAGGGGAGTAGAGCCCTGCTGGGAGGAGTTTAGGGATAAGACGTGTACACGTACGTGTACATAATTTAAAAAAAATACACGTCGACTTTCAATCGACATTGTTCAGTCGTCGAGATTTCAGATTTCAATAATTCTCTTTTGAAATATGAGCTCTTTCAGTCAGCCGCCGCCGCCGCCTTCCCGCAAAACGGTAAGTTGGTTGCGATCCCTTGCCACGGCGGCCTTGCCTTCCCCCTCCCCCCCACCCCTGACCGGCCGACACGTTCCAGATGGTTCCAGACCGCTCGCAGTCGCTCGCCGCCCGCTTAGTTGTTTATGCGTGTTGAGATTTGAGTCGGTGACGCATGACTGTTTGTTTATTGTTTAGAGTATCTCTTGAGTGTAAGTTCTTTGATAAGATAGACACGGGAAAGAAGGTTAAATGCCGACTGTGCGCGAAGGAGTTGCTGCACAATTCAAGTATCACGGGAACTATGGTAAATCACAAGCCTTATCCCTCCTCCCCCCGCCCTCTTCATCACGCAAGCCGCAACCATACCATCACCCTTTTAACTTTCCAAGGTCAATGAAACATCAGCCACGTCATTTACTGAGTGACAAACTGAACTGAACGCCGTCGCCGTGTTCATACTGTTCAGAATGCAATAAAAATATACAATAATAAACATGTACAACTTTTTTCAGATATCTTTAAAATATACATAGTACACGCGTGTACACGAACAGACAGCCAGCGTGTACACGTGTAGTAAGATACACGCTTTTGCCCATCCCTAGAGGAGTTAAATAAGAAAGTCCTTATCATCCAAGTTTTTCGTTATCCGAGCATAGCTCGGTCCCATCCACCTCGGATAATTGAGGTCTTACTGTACATATATGGCCATAATAGGATGCTTTATGGTACTGACATAATTGATGTTTTAACCTACTGGGCCTACTTGGTCTAGATCTGTACATATTGTAAATGTTTTTTAATACTAGGAAGTAGGGATGACATCGGGTACTCGGGTACCCGACTCCTACCCGACTCCATTTTCAAGGAGTCGGGTTGTGAAATATATATATATATATATTTTTTTTTTTTTTGATGATAAATTGTATGAGATTGCACTTGTTGTCTCGTTAGTCGTTATCTTATCTCAAAACGTAAACATAACAAATCAGCGAGAGTCTTGGCTGGGCCAAGAGACAAGCAAGCTAGTGATACGTAGCGGGTGGAGGGGGGGGGGGGGAATGACCGGACAGCGTTGTGCAACCCCACTGGAAATCAGTTATATAACTGAGTGGGTACTCATACAATTTCTTTATTATTTATTTAACTAGAGTAGTGGGCTAAAAATAACTTTTGCATAAAAAAATTCAATTATTTTATTTTCTTAATTTTTTTTTAATTGCGGATCGGGGAGTCGACTCCTACCCGGTTCCCAAGGCTCCGGAGTCGACTCCAATATTTACTACCCGATGTCATCACTACTAGGAAGCTTCGCAAACGCTTTTTCAGGCGCGTTGTTGGATGAGCGTATGTTTTTTCAAACGAAAAAAGCGTAAAATTGCGATTTTCATGAGAAATTATTTTTCGATTGCGCTCAAATTTCACACAAATATATAAATTTACAAAATTAAGATTCTGTGAAAATATCATTACAATTGGATAAAGCATGTAGGTGTTATAAGTCGAAGAATGTTTTAAAAATAAAAAAAAACGTAAAATTGCGGTTTTCATATGAAATAATTTTTCGATTGCGTTCAAATTTCACACAAATATATTAATTCATAAAATTAAGGTTCTGTGAAAAAAATCATTACAATCGGATAAAGAATGAAGGTGTTATAAGCCGAAGATTTTTTTTTTAAATCCAAAAATATCGTAAAATTGCAATTTTAATAAGAAATAATATTTCGATTGCGCTCAAAAACGTGGCAATTCTAAGTTTAGAGATTTCAAAGGCCTCCAGAAAATATCATTGCAATTGGAGTATCGGTTTAGCCGGAATCGTGTTAACAAACGCACAAAAATACAAACAGAAAAAATAAGAAAAACAAAAAATAATCGTAAAATTGCGATTTTCATGAGAAATAATCTTTCGGTTGCGCTAAAAAACGTGGCAGTTCCAAGTCCAGAGATTTCAAATGCCTCCAGAAAATTTCATCGAAATTGGAGTATCGGTTTAGCTGGAATTGTGTTAACAAACCCACAAAAATACAAACAGAAAAAAACAAGAAAATCAAAAAAATCGTAAAACTGCTATTTTTATGAGAAACAATTTTTCGATCGATTTTTTGCACGTGGCAGTTCTAAGTTCAGAGATTTCAAAGGTCTCCAGAAAATTTCATCGCAATTGGAGTATCGGTTTAGCTGGAATCGTGCTAACAAACAGACAAAAATACAAAAGAAAAAAGAAAAAAAACATTCCGGATTTTTTTCTCCAGTGTAGTGAAATGGAATCTTTGCTTCGCTCGCTACGCTCATCCAATTATTTTTATACATATTGATTGGTATTTATGTATTAGCCTAGATTTATCATGACATTGTAATACACTCTAAACATGGTTTACATTAGGGATGCCCAACGATATGAAAATCCATTATCGATTTCGAAAAATAAATGGCCAAACGATATCGATATATATCAATATTTTCCCTCCAATTTTTAAATATAGTTTCCATGGCAGTTCCCCCAACATGTGCATCTTCCCATCGCCACCCCCATTGAATGACACCTGCTAGTTCCAACCGTGCCGTGCTTAGCCGCGACCGTGCCATGCCGAGTGCACTCTAGACAGCAAACGACGCGATGTCGACTGGATTCTGCAGAATTACTCCATGCCGAAGCTACACAAAACCGCATTTTTTACGTGTTTTTAACGCAATTTTGGTACTTAAAAATTTTCATAAAATATCGCGATGTAGAAAAAAATATTCATATTGAAATTAATTGTGTGTGTCAATATATCGATATCGATGGGCAACCTTAGTTTACATGGTAAGAGTACCTATAACATTACGCAAATTAAATCAATCAATCAATATAAAGAATTAACACACACTACATCTTTGCAAGGCACCAAAAGTGCGGAAAATTTTTACTCAAAAAGTTCGAGTTCACGTGAACATTTTCTCGAATCCCAAGTCAAACTCGACTTGAACTCGAAATGACCTGAACTCGCACAGCACTAGTTTTTGATCATTTATAGATAGATTAGTAGGCCTAGAGTAGTTGCATGCCAATCTTCAGCATCTGTTATGCATTGTACCCCCATGAAACCAGTACCGCCCAGCTAAAGCTAGATTAGCATTGTCGTGGAGATTTTCTCCCCTGACTTGGCTAACAAGCAATCAAACAGGACCAAAAACTGGAATGCATTTGCTGACTGCAACCACAAGGTGAAGTAGTGAGAGTGGTGCCAACTCGATATGTAGCTCAGCGGACTCAATTGCTGAAAATTGGCAAGCGTCTTTTGCTTTTGTTTATGTGGATATCTGAGCACAAAACTTGTCCTATTGATACAATTGAGTTTTCCTGAAACATTTATCTCGTGTGTTTCAGAATGTGTGACTTCCTGGGCTACAAATGTGACGACCTCATTGGGCAGTCAGTGTATGAGTACTACCACGCGTCGGACAGCCCTGGCATCGAAAAGGCCTTTAAGAACAGTGAGTGTACATTATCTACTTTCTGCAGAGTGTTTCCATATCCGTCACTGGTTGTCTCAATCTCTTTCCACTTCCCCAAGAGTTGTTTAATCTCCTTTCATTGTACTTCATGTAGAGCTTGTAGCCACCGTCACATATCGATGGTGAAGAACCAATACCTTCTATCTGCCAAAAAGCAAATTGTTCAGGAGAGCATTAAAACTGATTTTAAAAAAGTAACTAGTTGGCGGTGGCAGATAGGAGATATTGATGTAAGGTAGTACTATATGTCTCTTTTAGAGATGTTTAAGCATTATTAGATCTATTAGCATCAAAAATTGAATAATTTTCTGTATCCATAGACACCAACATCTCATTTTGGCAGAAAATGGCAGATAGGAGGTATTGGTTCTTCACCATCGATATGCAGGTCTTGCTGTAGAGAAATGAAGATTAGCAAACTCTGCATGGAATATATGGTAGATTTGAGGCTGCCCAACAATATCGATAATTCGATACGATATCGATACGAAGAAAAAAATTCGATATCGATATGAAAATGTATATCGTTTTTAAAAAAATGGTTGGTGTGGCAGTGAGTTATGGTTCTGCAGCGCTGTTCCTTCCCCCCCCCCCACCCCCCTCCCACGCCACCAACTACATATTGATAAGTCAGTTTGGCTTCGGGCCAAGACTCTTGCTGCTTTGTTTTGTTTATCTTATCAGATAAGATAACAAGAACACATGTGTAATCTCATTCATATCAGCAAAGCATAAGAGGCAGCTCAAGTTGTTACACTAGAGTAGTGTCCAGACAGAGTCAGGGAGAGAGAGGTAGAGACAGAGAAGTCAGTTAGCTTCTATCTCTTCGCAGGGCCGCCGCAAGTATTGTTGTGATTGTTCTTCATGGGACGGACAGTGGCATGTCTGTATTGCCGGCGGGGCCTTGGTTACGCCCGAAGAACGTAATAACACGTTAAAAAAAAAAAAAAAAAAAAAAAAAAAACGATATCGATACTCGATTTGAAAAGTTTGATATCGAATCACGATATCGATATATCCCCTTACGATATCGATATGATGTTTTTTATTGTTGGGCAGCCCTAGTAGATTTGATTTAAATCTGAGGTTGCAATTGCCAACTGACACATTTTAATCTAATTTGTGTGGTTCCACTTCCAACTATTTCAATTTCAATTTTATTCGGACATATTGTACATATTATGTAACAGTAACAACATCACAATTTTTAGTGTATGTGTCCTTTAACTAAATCAAATCAAGGTTACTAATACTAAGATAATGATAAATTGTTATAACTAGAGGTGGTCGCGTCTCGCGTGACTCACGACTTTTCTCGTGATTGTGCGTGAACGTGAATGCTTTGAATAGATACCGTGAATTTGCGTGACAATAAAACAGTCACGTGTGTATCGTGACGTACGCGTGACCATCCCTTCATATCCGCGAGGCCAGGCCACCCTCCTCTTAGCTTGCCTTGAGTCGCACCCTGCCCTAAAATTCAGCCGTGAATACGCGGACGAGAGAGTAATAAACCAACAATCTCTTGAATTAATAGTCTGCCAATCACTTGTAGGCCTATTCATCTCTAGTTAATTATTTGTTCGCCGCTCTCTCGAGAGGAGCAAGTGACGACAGGATGTCTGCCATCTGACAATGCGAACATGACCAGGTTTGGGCGATCGGATTAGAAGTGTGCATGCTAGATGCTCCTCAAAATACTACTAACAAATTGAGTAATCGTGAGTGCACGTGATTGCTTGATAAGTAACGCTAGTTGTTTTGCGTGAGCGAGTATAGCTAGTTGACAAATATTACATGATCGTGCGTGAGTTAAATAAAAATTATATTATTCATGCGTGACTGTGCGTGAACAGAAAATGAGTTAACGTTATGTGACGTGAGTGAAAAATTGATCACGCGACCACATCTCGTTCCAGCTGTTGCGCTAATTCTTTGTGATATATGTGGGCATAATCTAATGTATAATTTATAAATTTAAATTGTAACGTTTTCTATTGGAATGTCACACTTCTGCCTGGTTATGCAAGTGTGGGAAGGATAGATTTCCAACAACTCAAATGAAGGAGAGTAGCAAGCTGCAATAGAGCATATCAAATTATTTAAATAATCTGTTAGAATAGCTGTAGGCCTTGCATGGCTCTTGAATGTGGTTGATTATCTAGAGCAGCGGTTCTCAACCTTTTTTCCGCTGTGACACACCTACATGGGTGTATGCACATTTCAACAAAATAATATTTAACCACTTGCCATACTACCACGTCTGTCAGACGGGCGTCAGGGGGTGTTTCGTTGTCAATAGTGGATGGCATGTGAACAATGACTTTTGAGGAGAATCAAATTTTTAATATATTGTGTTTTTTAGAATATTAAAAATTGTTGTTTTTTTTTAGGAAAATTTTTGGGGGAAATTATCTTGGGGAATAGTAGCCAAGGGTGTGGGGGAGAGGGGGGAAGCAAAATATCAAGATCGGATGAGAACCAATCAAATTACCTAAAGGCTTGACTAATTACCCTAAAATAGTTATTTTTTATTTTTTTAAGAATCTTAGCCAAAAAATGGGGGGGGGGAGGGAAAGAAGGAAAGAGGGGCTTAGTACACAGTGGGGGGGGGATGAGTTTCTTTCAAAGGTGTCTTTAGGTGGCTAAATATCACTATCAGATAAAATCCAAACAAATTACTAAAGGTAATAATTTATTTTTTTTGAGGGGGGTGGGGGTAGTTTGGAAAAAGGGGGGGGGGCAGAGGGGGAGTAGTCTGAAAGCGGTTGGTGATGTCAAGGCTGGAAAGGATTACCAGATGGGGAAATAATTTTTCATTTTCAATTGTTTGACTTTTTTGGAATGGTAAAAATATGGGGGGGGAGTCCCAACGTGCGTTACTTGAGGAGGGGGGAAGGGGTTGTGGAGATTTATGTCAATATCGGATGAAATCTGCCTAAAATTTCCATTTCAGGAAATAAAATACTAAACTTGGGCCTTTTTCTAAGATTTCAAAAAATTTAACAAAACACTATGGAGGGATGAGGGGGAGGAAGGGGAGGGAAAAAAATCGGGGGTTCTAAAATGTCAATGTGGGATAAAATCAAAAAAATCCTAGAAGAAAATTTTGTATTTATTTTTTCCCCCATAATTTTGATTTTAAATAGTATTTCATGGCAAAACAAGTGTGTATTAATGTTATGCTAAGGGGTTAACCAGCTTAAATTAACCTTACTATATTGTTTAATTTTGCAAATTGCAATACATCAACAGTAACTTACCAATGTGTGCCAATGTTTCCAATATGCAAATGTCATGTGCTTCCTCAACGGTGGGATATCTGGAACTGATGTAATTCACACAGTTTCTCAATACGAGGGCAAATGGTAGACAAACTGACGTGCATCTCACTATCAACATCAAGGAGTCTCGATCTGTTCTTTGACTTGATTGTTTTTAAAGTTAAGAAAACCTAGAGAGATCTCTTAAAATCTTGATTTTAGAGTACGGTAGCATCTTTTAAGCACACAAGGACTTTCGCGCGGTGTTCATGAAAGCTTCCACTAGTATTTAAAAAATCAGGTCTGCAAAATCGAATTTTGTTTTTTCCATATAATTCCATATAAATGCCATATTTGACTGTTCATTATTAAGCACTGAATTGCATTTGAGGAAAAATTCTTTCTTTGCACATTGAAATGACTTGAATAACTAGGTATCTGATTACAACCAAAGTTTTAATCCAATGTGGCTGCTTATTCCTAATATTCAAAACATCAAAGTGAATAATTAGACGAGGGAGCGGAGCGGAGCCCATCGACAAAAATCTAACATATAATATCAGACCCCTATTCCAACATGCGTCGGGTCGGGGGGTGACGAGTCACCATTTTCTCGGGCTACGGCTTACCAGTGCTTTTTCTAACAAAAAAATCTATGACCTTGGAGAATTTTATTTATTTATTTATTTAATTCGAGTTTCGTTTTAAAATCACAGATGTATGAAACATGTCATGAACATAATATAGGCAACTAGGCCTAAAAATTATTACAGAACTATTCCTAATACATACATACACAAATAATAAATACATACACAAACACATACAACACACATAATACATAGATTCATAGCTATACATGGAGTGCGAAATCAATTTAAAATTTAAAATACAAGCTTGGCTTACTGGTTAAAATATACATGTTTGAACTTGTGTTCCTGTACATAATCATCAACTTGATAATATGCTTTCCCAATTAGGTAATTTTTAAGTGAGCTTTTAAATTTATCTATGTCTGCAATTTCTTTTATGTTGCTTGGTAGCAGATTCATTAAAATTGTTCCAGCATAATATGCAGGTGCTTTTTCATATCTAGCTAGATTATGCCTAGCTATATGTACATTATCCCTACTCCTGGTATTATGACTATGAATTGTCACATTTGTCTTTATACTTTTGCTAATTTTAACGTACATGATAACTTGATATATATATAAGCTTGGAAACGTAAGTATTTTAAGGTCTTTAAAATGTTCTTTACATGATTCCAGGTAATTTATGCCGACTATTATTCGGATGGCTCTTTTCTGTCGTCTTAATATTATATCCGTATTAGCCCTACTTGAGTTGCCCCATACCAATGCAGCATAGCTCATGTGTGAATTAAAAAGTGCATAATACACTGATTTTACCAGATCAATATTACCATAGTGTTTAAACTTTTTCATTATGTATAAATCAGAACTGAGTTGTTTTGAAAGCTGCTCTACGTGTACATTCCATGACAGGTCATCATCTACTTGTACACCTAGCAATTTAAGGGGAATCCCTAGACCCAAATATGATTTCTAAAGAATGCAGTAAAGACGTCTGAAAAGTAAGTAGAATGTAAGAGGGGCTTAATAAAAGAGCGGATAATTTTTTTTGAAATTTTTTGACGGGACATAACCTCAGAATCAACAATTTTATTCAAATTACTGGAATCAGTTGCTCAAGTTCAAAATTGAATTTTTAGCAGCGGTTTTTTGTATATTATTTCTACACTCCTTTATCAACAACCTAAATATAAGTTTTATTGGTTTTATATGATTTCAGGCGTTGCACGATTTTTTCCGTTAATCGGTACAAAATTTGAAATTGTACCGGCAGGCGAAAAAAATTGTGCAACGCAACAAACCATATAAATACAAAAATCCTTTTATTTAGGTTGTGGATAAAGGAGTGTAGAAATAATATACAAAAAACCGCTGCTAAAACTTCAATTTTGAACTTGGGCAACTGATTCCACTAATTTAAATACAATTGTTGATTCTGAGGTTATGTCCCGTCAAAAAAAAAATTCAAAAAAATAATCCGCTCTTTATTAAGCCCCTCTTACATTCTACTTACTTTTCAGACGTCTTTACTGCATTCTTAAGAAATCATATTTGGGTCTAGGGATTCCCCTTAAATGTGTCTACCTGTTCCAGATTTTTATTACCATCACTTCCTAAAATTACATTTATCTCTTCAGTCTGTTTATTCTTAATGTTAAAAATCATAAATTTGTTTTTTGCTCATTTATAACTAATGACAAACACTGCAACCATTGCATAATTTCATTCATAGTAACAAAAGTAGTTCTCTCTAATAATGATGTAATTCTGTTAGCTATTAATAGAGTTGCATCATCCGCATACATTATTAATTTCCCATCTCTTAACAGGAACAGCCATAGGCATATCATTTGTATACACATTAAAAAAAGTGGGCCCCAGTACAGATCCTTGGGGTATTCCACATACTAGCATTTGCATACCTGATGTTATCAGTTCCATTTGTCCACTATTATTCTTAAAATTAATAGCTACGTACTGCTGTCTTCCATTTAAATACAAGTGCACCCATTGCAGTGCTTTTCCTCGTATACCAAGTGAGAATAATTTACTTATTAAGATGTTAAAGTCAACTGAATCAAAGGCCTTCGTTAGGTCCATAAACACTGCCACCGTTGTTTTCCGCTCATCCAGGTGAGAAAGAACATTATTTACAAAATCAGCCACTGCAGTGCCAGTGGATCGTCCTGCCCTGAAGCCATGTTGCGTTGGAGTCAACAGATTATTTGCTTCAAAATATTCCTGTATACGGACATGCATAGCAATCTCAAACACCTTTGAAAAAGATGGCAGTATCGATACTGGTCGATAGTTTGTCATATTTTTCCGGTCACCTTTCTTGTAAAGAGGTTTTATCCTAGCTATTTTTAGTGCATTTGGGAATTGTCCTTCACTAAAAGAAAAATTTATTAGGTGGACCAGAGGCTGCGCTAATTGTTTAGAGCATTGTCTGATTAATTTGCTCGATACTCCATCTGATCCAATCGTAGTTTTGTTTTTTAGTTTTCCAATTATTTGTAGGATTTCTAGTTCAGTCACATCATGTAATTTCATACAGACCTCCGCTTCCGGGATAGGAACGAAATCAGGGAAATTATTTGCCAGTTTTGATTCATCTGTCATGGTCTTTGCGACATTCACAAAATACTTATTTAACATATCCGCGGCCACCTTAGGATCAGTTACACTGTGTCCGTTATCGTTATTTCATTCCAGATTGTTTTCCCCAGATTTGTCATTGAGATCCCCTCGTTCATTGTTTATGATTTTCCATGCAGCCCTTTGTTTGTTAGAAGATTGACCAATAAACGATTTTATCTCTTTAGCTTTAGCATTTTTTACCATTGCTTTATATTCTGTTTTCTTTGTTCTTAGGATTTGTATGTAGCCTTTATCCGATGTTGTTTTACAATATCTGTATAGTGATCTTAATTTCTTTCTTGCATTTAGTATTTCAGTAGTAATCCATTTTTTGCCTATTTTCCGCACTATCTTTCTCTTTGGAAAAGAAAGATTAAATAGGTACTGAATTTTATTTATAAAAAATTGGTATTTCCTCTCAAGAGATGTTTCACTATACATTAGATTCCAATTTATATTACTTAATTTCCTACAAAATAGTTGAATATTTTTTGGATTCATATCTCTATATTCTAAGGGGTTTATTTTATGTTGCTGCGGAATTTCAGATACCCCTCTACTCCCTATCACCTGTATCATCTGCACATCATGGTCTGATATTACCGAGTCCACAACATTCACTATATAATTATCTTGATGTATATTAGTAAATATATTATCAATGGCTGTTTCAGATGTATACTTTAAAGTGGTTACTGTCCTAGTAGGCATCTGGGCCTACTACTACTACTATTTGTGTAGATAAAATATATTGGTCAATATTGATGTAGGCCTACTACTTCAACTACTACTACTACTACTAGCCTTATCTTTTCTATGTATATTAATTGGTCTGGGATAACCTGGCACTCGTCAAGGTCAAGCGAGGGCACTCGCCTCAAAGTTGACACTGTACACACAATGGACATGCCCTTATTTAGTCATGTTATTACATGATATTTTATCACATATATTAACATTTTATAAGTTATGAATAAAGTAGTCAATATTTCACAGAGGTACCGTAGTATTTTAATGAAATAGTGATTTCAAGAATTGCACATAAAATTTACAAACTTTTTTGCCTTGTGGGCATGTTCTTAAAATAGTCGCTCTTATTATGCCAACCTCACCAGATGTGATGCTAATGTTTAGAAGCATCAAATTCAAATGTCATCATTTTGTTTGCACACTTCATAAATGCCAGTCTTGGGCACGTTCCCCCAAAAAAGGAACTCTGAAAAGTTAAGTTACTTCTGCCTAAAAAGGAACTGAAACGTTCCTCGTTCCTCAAAAGGAACTTATAGTTCCTTTCACGTTCCTTATACCATCACAGATTTAAACAAAATGAGTTTAATTATCATTACTCTTATTTATTAAAGTGAGTCCCAGGCTATCTGTCGAGGGTGGCGCCATTTTTTAAAAAACAAGATGTCACATTGATATTTTCATACTGCAGTTTACGATATCAGCTACTGGAATTCGAAGGGATTACGACAATGAAAGGAACTTATAAAGGAACGTTAAATTCGTTCCAAGTTCCCACGAAATAGTAACTTTGACGTTACAAGTTCCTGATCAAAGAAAAGGAACTCGTTCCCACAAAAGTTCCTGAAAACAGGAACACGTTCCTCCCCAAGACTGATAAATGCAAACATAATTATTATGATTTATTGGTCAAGGCTTGGTTTTAAAATACATAGTCGTGTTCTTCTTCGAAAATGGTTTTAGAGACCGTTTTTTTTAAAAATTCTTTCATGTTTTCCGGTGGCCACAGTGCGAGGACGACAGTGCTGTGCCCTCAGCGAGTACCAGACCACCTGTACACTACTACTATGTTTTTGCAATTTGGCCTCGTGATTCAGTTATAATGCTGATTACCAAGAAGAGGTGTAGGCCTAATATCGAGATGCATATTTTATGAGTATCCCAGTTTCAAGAAATATTTTTATAGACATTAATTTGCACGCTTAAGCCAAACAATTTTTGTCAATTCCAATGCTAGCAAGTCTTTGCAATGCAATGCAACCAACGTAATTTTCCTCTAGAAACTTCTCCGTAACTTCGTCGACTCGGACCTATTTCAAAATATAAACTTTTGCGTCGCTAACCAGATTTACAAGAAATAACATTCCCTTCAAAATTTTTGGTGCCCCCATCAATCGAATTCAGGAAACCTATAACAAACACTACTATGTCAACTTTTGAATATGATTGTAACATAATTTACAATGTTTATTAAAGCTTAGGAAGTACCGGTACAAGGAAAAATAATGAATCTGATGCTGATATCGGACATTGATACCGTATTCATTACATAAGTTACTAGAAGATTTCCTATATACAAAATATAAAATGTGTTATGAAACGCCCTGTAGTTGAAATATTTAGATAAACTTGCTACAGCAGTTAAGTTAGTAGTTAGTACTACTGTTACACTGCATAATGCCAAGTAAAAAATGTTATTAAAAATGATTTTTTTGTATATAGGCCTATTATATTTGTGAGGCCAAGACGTTAGTAGTGGCACCGCGGTCTAAATATTCAGGCATTTGAAAGGGTCAACGTTTTTGGTGAAGTTTGACAGTATTCTTTAGGTCTGTTCATTTGTCGTACTCTGGCTGCTCAGAGTATATTTTGCGTGTTCTTTTGCTCAGCAGAGTAATCTACTACTACAGAGTCATCAGAACATGTTTTTTCTGCTCGTGGTCTGGACTGCGAACAAGCAGAGTAGAGTAGCAAAATATGAATATCAAACGAGCAAGAAGTCACCAACTCAGAAACTATCATTAATGCACCTAAGAATAATAAGTTTTTCCATCCCATAATAAATGATTATTGGTTTGTTTAATTTGTGAAATGCTTGGTAGTTAATGACTAGGACCTACTAGTATCTCACAAATTATGTTAAATGTCTAGGGCGGCGGGTAGGGTAGGACTAGGCTGGCCTAGGCCAAAATTCATTGCCGCCTGGCATAGCTTGCTTCCCCGCCCCACTAAAAAATAAAGTTTGGCATATGTATTACACTAGGAAAACGCTTAAGTCCCGCCGCGTTGTTGGATGAGCGTAATTGGTGCATTGAGCTGCCATGTGTTATGCGGATTTTCTGTTGTTCTGTGAAAAAATCATTACTAAGTTGAAGATTTTTTTAAAATTAAATTAAAATAAGAAAAAAAAAGAAAAAAATCGTAAAATTTGGATTTTCATAAGAAATATTTATTTGATTGTGCTCAAATTTTACACGAATATATAAATTCATAAAATTAAGGTTCTGTGAAAAAATCATTACAATGGATAAAGCATGTAGGTGTTATAAGTCAAAGAATTGTTTAAAAAAAGAAAAAACCCGTAAAATTTCGATTTTCATGAGAAATAATTTTTCGATTGCGCTCAAATTTCACAATAATATCTTAATTCATGAAATTAAGGTTCTGTGAAAAAATCATTAAAATCGGATTAAGCATGTAGGTGTTATAAGTCGAAGAAATTTCTTAAAAATCGAAAAAAAAATCGTAAAATTGCGATTTTAATGAGAAATATTTTTTCGATTGCGCTCAAAAACGTGGCAGTTCTTCGTTCAGAGATTTCAAAGGTCCCCATAAAATTTCATCGCAATTGGAGTATCGGTTTAGCCGGAATCGTGCTAACAGACACACAAAAATACAAACAGAAAAAAAAGAAAAACATTCCGGATTTTTTTCTCCAGTGTAGTTAAATGGAATCTTCGCTTCGCTCGCTACGCTCATCCAATTAGGTACTATTGTAACACAATGAAATTTGCCTAAACATGAAAAAAAACTTGCGATAAGTTTTTTCAAAATCACTTAAAAAAATTTGTTTCTGTTTTTTAGACCAGGAGCTAATTCCTGTAGGAGCGATATTAACGAAATTGGCTCACCCCACTTAACATCTCAAATCTGACTTGACCACGTGTTAGTATGCACCTTATGAAACATCTCCAGGTAGTATGTCACTTCGAATTGTGGTATACGTTTTTTTTTAGAGGCCATTTTGTTTATGAATGTGCAATCATTGAAACGCTTACTCTCTACTGTCTTTAAATTTACATAACTCGGGACTCGGTTAACCGATTTTAATTTATTAAATACCGATTTGTAGGTGACTGTATGCTTTACCTATTAAATACAATCAATTTTTAATAAACATATGATTTCATTGCTAAAAATTGCAGACACGGCAAAAATAGTGTAAATAATTTTACAAAAATGTGATTCAAGCATAAATTCACAAATTATTTTGGTCAGTTAGCGCTATGTTTTTATACATTATTAGGATTTATAAAACTAGCTCATGTACAACATATTTAAAAAATACGGATTATTGCACGTTTGAGTATATAAGCGTTGAAGGCTGAGCATTTTTAATGGATTGTACGCTATTTAACTATGATTTTCATTTAACTTCATTTTGTCATTGCTCGTAAAGAATAACATTTTTAAAGTAGTTCCAACAAACAATACATGCAAATGGTAAAATTGAATGATATTAAAAAAATCGATTTAAAGATTTTGTGCAGAATAGTCGATTTTATGGAATTTTCAGTTTCAAAAGTGGAAAAAGTGGAAAAGTGCGATTTTTACGTGACAAATTTATTTGCTGGCACTTATATTCTTGGAAGGTATAATTTAGAAGTTTTTGAAGGTTCTCTGAAAACTTAATATAATTCGGAGTAGCCGTTTGTCCTGCGGTCTGATTCTGTAAAATCGTTATGGAAGATAACGATCGTTATCCGGCACTTTAGCGACAATTTGCGTGTCGACTGATTCTGTAAAAATGATAGCGATCGCTATGATAACGAGAATGAAAAAGGAAAGTCGCTATGCTATGCTATCAAGATACGATAAATGGTGGCCGTAGCGACTATTTTACAGATTCAGGTCGATAACGATAATTTATAACGATTGATATTTTATATCAACCGTGATCGCTATCGCTATCATAGCGACTATTTTACAGAATCGCACTGCTGGATAGCAAAGAAACTAACGACGACATGTTCAAATAATCAAAAACGTCCGAGGAAATGGTGCAACAATAGTTCATTGGAGGTCACAAGCATAAAAATTTGTGAAAAGGTACTTTATGACCTAATGATCAATAATTGATATGGTCACATTGAAGATTTTACTCCATTAACTCACTGGAGGTCAAAAAATTAAAATCTTCATATAAAACAATTCTTAACTGAAAAATTTATTTTTGGAATCGTTTAATCCTCATTTTGGTTTATCATGTAATTATTCACAAAAAGTTTTAAATTTTGTAAAAAATATTTTTTACGAAATTGGAAACTTTTTGTGAATTTTGTAAAAAATATTTTTTTCCAAATTTGAATTTTTTGTGAATAATTACATGATAAACCAACAATGAGGATTAAACAGATTCCAAAAATATAATTTTTACAGTAAAATTGTTTTATATGAAGATTTTAATTTTTTGACCTCCAGTGAGTTAATGGAGTAAAATCTTCAATGTGACCATATCAATTATTGATCATTAGGTCATAAAGTACCTTTTCACAAATTTTTATGCTTGTGACCTCCAATGAACTATTGTTGCACCATTTCCTCGGACGTTTTTGATTATTTGAACATGTCGTCGTTAATTTCTTTGCTATCCAGGACAAACGGCTACTCCGAATTATTTTTAAGTTTTCAGAGAACCTTCAAAAACTTCTAAATTATACCTTCCAAGAATATAAGTGCCAGCAAATAAATTTGTCACGTAAAAATCGCACTTTTCCACTTTTTCCACTTTTGAAACTGAAAATTCCATAAAATCGACTATTCTGCAAAAATCTTTAAATCGAATTTTTAATATCATTCAATTTTACCATTTGCATGTATTGCTTGTTGGAACTACTTTAAAATTGTTATTCTTTACGAGCAATGACAAAATGAAGTTAAATGAAAATCATAGTTAAATAGCGTACAATCCATTAAAATCAGCCTTCAACGCGCCTTCAACGCTTATATACTCAAACGTGCAATAATCCGTATTTTTTAATATGTTGTACATGAGCTAGTTTTATAAATCCTAATAATGTATAAAAACATAGCGCTAACTGACCAAAATAATTTGTGAATTTATGCTTGAATCACATTTTTGTAAAATTATTTACACTATTTTTGCCGTGTCTGCAATTTTTAGCAATGAAATCATATGTTTATTAAAAATTGATTGTATTTAATAGGTAAAGCATACAGTCACCTACAAATCGGTATTTAATAAATTAAAATCGGTTAACCGAGTCCCGAGTTGTGTATATTTAAAGACAGTAGTGAGTAAGCGTTTCAATGATTGCACATTCAAAAACAAAATGGCCTCTAAAAAAAAACGTATACCACAATTCGAAGTGACATACTACCTGGAGATGTTTCATAAGGTGCATACTAACACGTGGTCAAGTCAGATTTGAGATGTTAAGTGGGGTGAGCGAAAAAAAAATCTACAGGGTCTGGCTCCTGGTCTATTTGATGGTGGTGCCGGGTTGGCAGTAGAAATTATTTGATTTTAATGAAGAGAGTTTTATAGTGTATAGGTCTAGCTAGACCTATACATATTTTTTTGTATTCTTATCATTTGTATTGATTGTTAGGACAAACAATTTCAAATAACTAGGAAAACGCTTTAGTCCCGCCGCGTTGTTGGATGAGCGTAATTGGTGCATTGAGCTGCCATGTGTTTTGTGGATTTTCTGTTGTTCTGTAAAAGAATATTTACTTAGTTGAAGATTTTTTTTTAAATTCATTTAAAAATAAATAAAAAATAAACTTTAATTTTTAATTTTTTAAGTTAATCTTAATTTTAAAAAAGAAAAAACCCGTAAAATTTTGAGTTTCATAAGAAATAATTTTTCGATTGTGTTCAAATTTTACACGAATATTTTAATTCATAAAATTATGGTTCTGTGAAAAAATCATTAAAATCAGATAAAGCATGTAGGTGTTATAAGCCGAAGAAATTTTTTAAAAATCGAAAAAAATCGTAAAATTGCAATTTTTATGAGAAATAATTTTTCGATTGCGCTCAAAAACGTGGCAGTTCTAAGTTCAGAGATTTCGAAGGCCTCCATAAAATTTCATCGCCATTGGAGTATCGGTTTAGCCGGAATCGTGTTAACAAACACACAATAATACAAACAGAAAAAAAGGGAAAAAAACATTCCGGATTTTTTTCTCCAGTGTAGTGAAATGGAATCTTTGCTTCGCTCGCTACGCTCATCCAACTACAAAATCCTAGATAATAACCACTTAGAAGAAATAACATCATCACCTTTACAAGGGCCTATTATAACACATTTTTAAGTTGTAGGTCTACTAAAAATACCTCTTAAAACCACATTATTAAAATACAATAGAAATTTATTAACTAGGAAACGCTCAGTTGGACGCGTTGATAAGCGAGCACGTGCTATAGCTAGACCCACATTGCACATTTTTTTAATTTTAAAATTTGCGACGTTCGCTGTCCACAGGGCCATGTTTCCAATATTATTTATTATTGCCAAGGTATTTGGGTAAACCCGTGTGTAAAACTTTACTTTGTGGATAAAATCCACCGCCATCTAGAGGACCTTGACTCCTTGGGAAAACTATTTAAACTCTTTGTTGACAAATAATACAATGCTTCCTCGAAAGTATTTTGATTACTTCTAGGTGGCAGTGCATTAGAAACTTTGCGCGTCTTTTTGTTGCCATGGCAACGTTACTTTTGTTATAATGCAATTTCCATCTACACTACTTATCGGATCAAAATAAAATTAACATATTCGTGACCGGACGGACATTCTAAATGATTTGGCCACCTCAGATTTTGTCGCCGTTTAGTTTTTTAAAAAAACTTTTGATTAACTTTAATGTAACTTTTTAACTTTTTGAACGATTTTGCCACAAAACTAATGGCATTCAATCGAGAACGAAGCTTGCGGATGGTGAAAATTTCAACTCGATCTGAGCCTTCGCTCGAACGTTATGGCGAGACATACAAAAAAAAAAAAAAAAACAGTGACGTATTTTTCCGGCAGAGTCAAATGGAAACGCTCGCTTCGCTCGCTTAATTAACAAATAATATAAAAGGAGATAGTAAAGGATGAACTGGCTTACTTTAGAGTAGAACATACAAACAGACCTTTAATTGTGTACAGACTGCAGGCTCACTTCACAAATATATTGTAGGATGGTAGATGAAGATAGGACTCGCAAATGAGAACTCAGGATCTCATATTTGGAAGCAGGGACACCAACATCTGGACCAACAAGCCACAAAAAAATCATCATTAAAATTATTATGCTTATGTCTGCTGTGCTATGTATGCTGTTTTAGTTAAATTGCACATGCAGAGAATTGATGACATTGTGTAGGTAGGCCACTTGTAATGGTATTGGCATTATATAATAAGCCTAATGCTCGCTGTAGTTTCCTTGTTGTCATTTGTAAAGTATAGGTCGTTGCCAACATTGACAATTTACACACATTCAATAATAACTATGGAATAAAATAATTACGTTATACCGACGTAGTGATATTTCATGTTGTAATGATGGTGGCTGCAGCTCATATTTCATAAGTAGCCAAGGAAGTAAAACAAATGTAAAACCAAAGCAACCTTGACCGGGCCTGCATTTAGATTAGATAATCCAGTTTCTTAAGTGTCTTTGTTCCTGTCCCCTTACTTGTCCTTGCCGCATATCATGAACGTGATAATCAAGGTTGCTCATATAGGGTTTATATTTAGACTAATTAACTCTTGCCAAGAAGTTAAGTGAAAGTTGTTTTACAATCCTTTGCCCTGTCCCTCTATTTATATCTCTACTATACTTAAAAGCAGCTGTGAGCATGTACCCATGCCACATCCCAAACATTTGCCAAAATCACTAAAACTTGCGTGAGGTTCTTAGAGCATAATTTAAAAATATACCCAGAAGTCTTGTGTTGCTGGTTGATAGTAGTACACATATCTGTCTTCTCCCATGTGCAAAGCGTCTGACTGCCAATGAGCTACGTGCTCCTACTCGCGTATTGGCCGATCATGAGGTTTGGAAAAATGCCTGATAATTTTAAAAAAAGATTCTGCTGTTGCCGGCCAATACTTCCCGTCCATTATATTAATAAATGTTACTATTAGATAGGCCTACTGACAAAATTCATTACCGGTATGTCGTATAGCACCTCATAAAAATATATAATTATTTTTTTCCTATAATATATCAGCCTATAAATTTTGCAACCTTTCAGCCTACTTCCTTCCACTACTACTCTGAAAGACGAAATTATTATTTTTGTGAATCACACTGCTGCATCTTTATTTTTTAATACTAAGTTGTGATAAAAGAATATTTTATTTCAAAGCTTTGTGTGCCGATTATCATGCAGGTGAGGCACGCACCACATTCTTTTTACACTTCACAGCCCGTCATAACTTGTTAAGATGATATTTTGGAGTCTTGCCAACAGTTCATCAGTGTGGCAGGCTCAATATTAACGGTGTTCGGCGTGTGGTTGCCAGTTTTAATTTGTAGTTAACCAAGCTAGCTTCCTCCTTACTTACAGGTTCCCTTTTTTGTGAAAGTTTGTTGTCACCTGCTGGTGAAGGCAGCCTAGTTGTATTACTGTTGATAATCTTTCAGCTTTATGTTCATTCATACAATGATTTGCAAAACATGTAAGGTATTTAATTAATGGATTTTGATGGAGGCCTACTGTAAAGAGCTGGGTTTATATTGCTTGATATCAACTACATAACTTGTCCTATCAATCGGTAAGCATATTGTGTATGAATTATTAAAAATTGAGGCAAATAACCTTACATTTAATTAAAGGGCTGGTAAACGTTGAAAACTTTTTTTGAGACGTATCGCACATAGTACCAAAGGCTCGGGATTGTATTGGTATAAACATTATCCAGACTCGGCATATTTAACTTTGGGTTGCTCCTGTCTAATACATATAAGATTGCACTTTGTCTATTTGTGTATTGTATATCGAGTAGTGGTATGTGGATACCTGATGGGTATTTGACAATTTGGGGGTCGACCCAACGAGTCAAAAAAGGTGCTGAGTTTTAGAGACATTTGGGGTGATGGTGGATGAGGCAGTCCAGATTTATCATAATTTATTAGTGGAGGTGCTGGTCCAGACTTAACATTACTCTTGTGCTCAGAGATAATATCGAGTTTGTGCTTGTTGGAGGGGGCGGTCCAAATTTGACACAACCCCGTGACTTTGTTGGGAATATCAATTTATTTAAAATCTTTTTTCTTTCTTTTTTAGTAACATACATTCAATTCAAATTTTGAATCAAAATTAAATAGTATGTTCAATTTGCCAATAAATAAATAAATCCGTATTTAGAGTCTACGCACTCAGTCACACAACTGATTTTCAGTGGGGGACAGTAAACCAAAGCAACCAAGCCAACTCTGTAGGTCCCGATGCAATCGACGAGTGAGCGATAACCAACCAAAGATCAATATTATCAATGGTATGGACAGTGCGAAAACTCGCGGATCAACGCCAGAATCAACAAGGCCGATTCAGAATAACTTTAAATAAATAAATAAATAAATTTGTATTTCTAGGTGCCCGTTAGGGCGCCGCAGCCAAGCCGCGGTGCGCTACACACTCAAGCACCTTATACACCAAGCAGAGTTGGGGTGATTTCGAGGTGTTACCCAGCCGTCATGTAACGTGATGTGAACTTGAAAACTATCACAATCGAGGGGATTTAGGTACCTGACAACACATGCCAAATTTTATTGGGGTACGACCATTCCTTCTTGGTGAAAAAATGGCTTGAAACATGCTCAAAATCACTTTAAGGATGTTAGCTACTCCTACTACTGCTACTTCTGCTACTTACATCTAATACGTCGGCCCGCGATTCTGACCAGACGGGTGGGACTACAATGTTCATATTTTACATGGACATTAAGGTTATAGTATTATAGTCTCTTTTGAAAAAAAAGTTGAAAAAGTTTGTTGGAAGGCTTCCAAATAAAGGTTTTAAAATAAGCCTTATACAATCAACAAGTAACCATAGTTACTTGACACTTGTTGACGGTATAAGCAGAGTACGGCGGGAAAGTGCGATACGTAAACAAATGGCGGACATTTTAAATTTTGCTTCTATGTGTGAAATGAGAAAAGTTGTCATTATACTCTCATAAAACAAATCAGAAACCGTCCCTGACCTAGGCCCAGATGTAGAAAATTATTTATAATACAACAGTGTAGGTCTAAAGTTCCATTAGGCTATAGGACTAGATAAAATTATTACTTACATTACATGTTTGGCAAGCCTAGCCAACCCTAGGCCAGCACAACATAGTTCTGTCACACAATACACACAAACACAATGTCGAAGCAAGGTGTCAAAATAATATGCGCTTGCTCATCTGTTTGTTTACATAATTGCAACAATCAAATCATTTCACGCAACTCGTCTTTCGATTGGCCCGGTTTATGAAGGCACTGCCATCTAGAATAAATATAGAACTTTTTCGAGCTCTTTGCTATACGCATATCTTTTTAAAGTGTCAAACGAAAACGACTTCGTTTTCAAATTGCGTTTTCAACAGTCATCTCCCACGAACTCAAGAATTGGGGTCCAGTCCTTATACCGTCGTTATACCATGGTTATACCACCTATACCCAGGATGTACATGAATCCGGGTCTAGATATTTTACATCCTATATTGTTATTGCTAATACCATAGAAATTAATCAACTTTGATAAAATTATTATATTTTAACATATAATTTTGCAATGGAACTTGAAAAAGTAATGAGATCACACACATAACAAAAACTTGTAGAAATACAGCCAAACCTTACACACTCAAAAGAAATGAGATCTAAAAAAAGGGCCAAGCTCATCTACCCTTCCACATTTGCGCATTCTTAATTCATAAACGTACAGTGTCCCATAACAGCATCCTCAAAAAGCTTGGCAAAATAAAATTTGCATGTTATTACGTTTTAATTAATTAGAAAAAAGAACTTGGATGAACTATTTCATTTAAATTAATAATCGCAAATTCTATTTTGCCAAGCTTTTCGAGGATGCTGTTATGGGACACTGTACGTTTATGAATTAAGAATGCGCAAATGTGGAAGGGTAGATGAGCTTGGCCCTTTTTTTAGATCTCATTTCTTTTGAGTGTGTAAGGTTTGGCTGTATTTCTACAAGTTTTTGTTATGTAGAGTCTACCCACTCAGTTATATAACTGATTTTCAGTGGGGGACAGAAAATCAAAGCGACCAAGCCAACCCTGTAGGCCCCGACGCAATGGACGAGTGAGCGATAACCAACCAAAGATCAATATTTTTAATAGGAAATTTAGCAATCAGTGGTATGTACAGTGCGAACACCCGCAGATCAACGCCAGAAACAACAAGGCCAATTCAGAACAACTCTGAATTTATTATGTGCTTGTTGCTAAGACGGCTCAAAAGTCACCGTTTACAAACTCCTAAGACAAGAACTAATGTTCTTAAGTCCAAATCAGAAGTTAAAAAACTTCTGAATTTGGCGGGAATCGAACCCTGGACCTTCTGCATTGGAAGCAGATACGCTAACCACAAGACCAACGAGCCACACAAATTTATTTTTAATTTATTATGTGCCTCGTTGCTAGGACGAGCCATTTACAAATACCAAATACAAGAACTGTTGGACTTTCAAGTCCAAATTCGAAGTTAAAAAACTTCTAACCTTAGAAGGAATCCAACCATGGGCCCTCTGCATTGGAAGCAGGTAGGCTAACCACAAGACCAACGAGCCACACTCAAGACCAACGAGCCACACAGAGGTTATATTTTTCAAGTCCAATTTATGACTTGACTTGTTGACGTTAATGGCAGCACAATTATTTTGAATATTATGCCTAGTGTGCTTGCCTATAAAAAAAATGCCATTCAAAGATATTCAGGACAATATGTAATGAATGGGGGAAAACTATAATTAAAGATTCATTTAAATTCACTGTCCATTTTCACAAACAGTATATAATGGCTGTTTTTCCCCAATTTGATTCGACCCAATTAAAGAACCAGAACCCACACTGATTGTCAGAACCTCAAAGTGCACAGTCCTAATTTTGAGCATTTTAAAACATGTAGGCCCTAAATAATGTTTTCTGGTGTTTCATACTCCTTACTGTCACATAACAGCTGTATTCCATTTTCAAGTTTTTAACATATTCTTAACACAATTACACATAGTTGTGGCTTAACATCTTCATTCTTGTTGGTAAATCGTAAGAACACTTCATTTTTCCAGGTGTTTTTCTTGGCATATTTTACTAGCTTTTAGCAGCAGGTTTTTGCACAATAAACACCAATATCAAATTGCTGTTTGAAAAAACTGTTCAGCTGTTACTTATATTTCTTCCAACAACATGTGGGTAAACTGGTTAAAGGAATAGCAATGAGAGATACCAACTGGTAAAAACTAATAATAAATGTATGTTGATTGTAGAAACATGACCACCAGCTTGCATATAGGTACTTGTATGGTTGGTTGGGGTGGTGTTAAGGGAACTAATATCCTACACCACTTGAGCTAGCTGCTACCATCAGAGAAAAATACTTATTTATAGCTGACAAAATGCCAACAAATGTAGCAGTTTTGTTAGAGTGCCAGTATTGTTTTGTTGGTATACATACTTGTCGCACAAGTTTGATTTAATGAAGGAGTGGAAAAGAGAAAATTTGAATTAGTTTTTAATTCTCAAGTGATTTCATGTTGGGGCATATTTTAAAACTAATGAACTCAATTAACGCTTGTTTATTTTCCTTAAATACACTTTGACATTTTCCATTATTGTTATGTATTTTGTGTGATTGAGTTGTTAAAAGTATTCCTGTTTGATGTTTATTATCGTTATTATTGTCCCTCGATATGCTATTGATATGCCTGGTTAATGACTTGGGCCTTGGGTCTCTGGCGTTGTGTAGCTTGTCTCTAGCTGGTACAGATCGTATTGGTATGCCTGGTTAATGACTTGGGCCTTGGGTCTCTGGCGTTGTGTAGCTTGTACAAATCATTCACATGTTGGCCGCATGCATTCTCCCCACTTCCTGATGATCGTCGTCATCCCGCTAGCTTCCAAGCCCTGGATCATCAACGCCCTAATCTAAGCCTGGTTCTCTGTCTTGTTCCAGTGTTCTCCAAAGGGCAGTGTGTGACCGGTCAATATCGCTTCCTCGCCAAGTCGGGGGGGTACGTGTGGGTGCTGACCCAAGCCACACTCATCTACGGGGCTAAGCCGGGCCAGAAGCCGCAGAGCGTCGTCTGCGTCAACTTTGTCATCAGGTAAGACCAAATTCAAACCTTATTTGCCGATGGGTTTTCCCATGTTTATGTACCAGTGTATTCACACCTATTTGTATGAATCTACCCCCGATGGCTCATTTATTTGTGGACGCAGGTCCAGAGTGTACGACTCGATGGGATGAGGGTTTGAATCCAACATTAGGCACAGAGTTTTGATATTCTCACCTTCACCACTCGCATTCTTGAATAACGCTATTTGCATTAATAGAAAGAAACATTCAGCTACCAACTCGCTCTCTTTATATACTAGTACGTAGCAATTTCTTAAAATATAGATTTTTCTCAAGTCACTAAGGCTGGGCTACGGCATATCATTCAGTTATCAATATCAGACTAAAAGTTTTGATGTATCAATATATCAAAATATAGTTTTTTGTAAAAAAAAAATCCTACATCAAATATCAAACAATTATTAAAAGAGTGGGCCTATTTTTAATAATTTGGTGCCAAATAAAGTTGATAAGGTATCAGCTTAAACGCATTTAACAATTTTTACGATCTCATTCAGCTACCACTCGCTCTCTTTATATACTAGTACGTAGCAATTTCTTAAAATACAGATTTTCTCAAGTCACTAAGGCTGGGCTACGGCATATCATTTCAGTTTTTCAATATCAGACTAAAAGTTTTGATTGTCAATATATCAAAATATAGTTTTTTGTAAAAAAAAAATCCAAATAAACAATTATTAAAAGAGTGGGCCTATTTTTAATAATTTGGTGCCAAATAAAGTTGATAAGGCATCACCTTAAACGCATTTAACGATTTTTACGATCTCACAATCAAGTTTTATAACCCGGCACCTCCACCAAATGTACCAGCCAGTATTAATTTAATTTTGATTACCCGGCTCCTCCACCAAAATTACGACATTTAGCATTTTTTTTTGTAAATTTCAATATTTCGATATGAAGCCAAATATCGATATTGAAAATATTCCCACTTTTCGATTTCTTATTGAAATATCAATTTTTGCCCAGCCCTACTAGTCACTCTTTAAGAGTAACTGTGTAGGGTGGATGTACTGGAATTCGGCCATGCACGTGAATTCGACCACTTCAACTAACTTATCAATATGTAAATGTTTGTGGATACATTTCCCTACATTTCGCTCATGTACGTTGTAGTTTGTTGTATTTTCTTTCTGAAAACCTTTGTTTTCGATATTTGGTTAAGAAACAGTCGAGATATAAATGTTGAAGAGTCGATTTCTGGTCGGATCGCGATATTCGGCCACTTCTTATGGGAGCGGAGCTAAGACAGCGGCGCTGGGTGCCGTGCGTGGGTCTAAGGAATTTGTCTTTTTAAATTAATTTGTATTTGAGTCAGTGTGAAAAGAAACCATTTTTCTGAAAGATAAATTTTTGATGCATACACGTAATAATATATGTGAATAAACTGTTTTATAGAACAATTACTATAACCCGTGAAATGTGAGATTGCATTGTGGTCGGATTGAGCGGACGGATGGCGTGATGCAATGGAAGCACACTCATTTCCTCTCCAAAGAACCCAAACGAAGATATTCCCCACCATTTGACTCATGTATTCGATAGTTTTGATATTTTTCTGTTAGAAGCTCTTTGGTTTTCGACTTTTGATCAAAGTACAGTCGAGTTATTCAAGATCGGAGACTCGAATGCGTGTGTGGTCGACAGAAGAATCGCCGGAGATTAAAATAGCGACGTTGTGAGTGTCGTACGTAGTGCTGGCGAACTTTTCAGTTAAACAAAACACCTTTAAAGTTAGTGGAAAACGGATTTATTTATCTTTCAGCTAAAAATCCAATTCATACGTGGAATAGTGGATGTAATAAAAGTATTCCCTGATATAATTACTGTAAGCCACAAAATTACGGTGACGCAATGCACACGATTGGGTGGACGAATTGACATTCCAACCTGTTATTATGCACGTATGTCAAGTGATTTAGTTTGGAACTTATAAAGGACACTCAAACCTACAAATAGAGGGGCTTGGGTATGATCTAGTAACATTAGGAGAGACACTATCTTGATTTCATTGGAAACTAGGCCCTTAAGTGTCTGAATTCCGGGCAATCACCCTACCCTCCAAGCAAGCCAACAATGTATATTAAAGCTTTTTTCCGACAGGAGGTTATATAATCCTGCCCAGTGAATTCCATGCAGCTGATACTTTTAAGAAAGTTGGTAGATCTTTTACATTATAGAATGCCTAAACATTTATAAATTTATTAGTTGTAGTCCCTACACCACTTTGTTATATTGTTATATTGATGAACTGAATAATTTTAAAAGTTCCTTTTCAAAAGGTACTTTGTCAAGTAGGCCCTAGGCCTATGGTTAAATGACTTATTGGGCAGATTTTCAGTGACTTTAGTAAAAAGAATGTATGTACTCTTGCCAGAGCCACTAAAAATAACCTCTACTTCTGAAGCTTGGGCCAAATACCACATAACCATAGAATTTAATTCATTAATCTTTTCATTAATTCTTCTGTGTTCTTCAACAATACATTAATTGACGTTACATAGAGGCCTGTTTAATCGGGCTAATTGTTCCTTGTGTATTGCCCGGCTTAACGAAAACCCGGATAATAATAGTAATCATTTATTTCACTTTGATCAAGTGCATAGCACTGTTTTACTCCTTTAAGAATTCATCGGTGGAATATAAACACTTGTCCAGGAGAAGCGCTTTTACTCTGGCTTTAAAAATGCTGTGCCTGTTCATGTTTATTTATTTGATGTTGTATTATGTGTTCTATTGCTTCATACGTACTGTTGTACTGTACTGTATATACGATGTCGTATTAAACAGATAACTGTTCTATTGCTTTATACATACGAGTAAATAGATTCTAAAACATTTTTTGAGGTTGCTTGTTACCAGTCGTAACAGGTGAGATGGAAAAGGATTTAAAAAATGACAATCTATATTATTAATAAGGAATGTTCCTTAACTTTTTCATCACTCCACTACATAAAGGAGTGAAGGGACTTCATTCTGAATATGTTAATCATTTAAAAAATTAAAATAAGATTCTCATTTATAAAAGAAAGCTGAAAGTTGCACTAAAAATAATGTCTGGAAAAACAAGCCATTATGTCACTATTAGCTATTGTTACAATAGTCCAATAAGGTAATGCCAAACAGTGATATTAACGGTGTAATCTACATCGCAGTAGTTTATTCATTGACCCAAAGACATTAAACAGCTTTGCCCATTGGTCAACAATGCTCTAGCGTGCTCTGGACCAAATCTTGACGTCGCGTGATGTTTGTGCGGTAAATAAATTACTACAAATTTGTGCCTCAATAGAATTTAAAATATTTACTTTAAATTGGTTTAAAGGCTGTTCCACCTTGTTTTTCCATTTTCTAAAATATGCAACTACAGTATGTAAAAATACATCCAGAACTTTGGTAAAAGAGAGTTCTTTATAAGTGGGCTCAACTGTATATGAAATTGAAACCTGGTACTATTAGAACACTAAACTAAACAATGTTTTTTCAAATTTTTCTGATTGGGCATACAGCAAATATTTCTTCTTCAAAATAGTTTCAAACTGTAATTACATTGCACTTATCAAAGAGAAAACATGGGATTTTACAATTTTATATGTTCCACGAATTTTTTAGATAACCAGTATTTTTTGTCAATTTGTACCAGAAAATGGAAAAATTCGCAGGGGACACGGTCCCAAAAATTCCATGTTTTCTCTTTGATAAGTTCAAGAAAAACAGTCGGAACATTAATCTCACAGAAACACAACTATCTAGGTTGAGCGCTGTGCTAGATGTAATTGCAGTTTGAAACTATTTTGAAGGTGCAAAATTTGCCGTATGCCCGATGAGAAAAATTTGGAAAAACATTTTTTGGTGTTCTAATAGTACCAGGTTTCTAATTTCATTTACTATATTTTTATGATAGTTGCATAATAATTTTAGAAATGAAAAAACAGGGTGGAACAAGCTTAATTGCAGTAATGGTGTTTTAATTGGTTTTCTATTTCTTACACCCACATCAATATTTGGACTTAGTGAACATTCACTATGATATATAATTAAGTTTTTAGATAAATAAATGATAAATATTGGGAAAGAAAGCAAGAAAACATAAAAGTAAATTCTTTCCTAAAGATTTTAATTTTAATTGTTGTTTAAGAAGAATGTGCAGTTGTCTCTAGCAGAGTAGATTTTCATATTACCACATTTTTAAAATATATAAATGTGCCTGAATAGAGACAAATTGTTTGTAGGCCTACTTTTATCAAGCTTTTTGTAGGAGAAAAGTATTTTAAATGTGGAAATATTGTCTGATAGAGCCCTGTGCATATACATAATGAACAACATCCTGGAGTTTGTAATTGTTTGATGCAAATTTGATGTCAAAGGTGTAAAATTTGCTTCTTGTGCCGACCAAACAATTTTTAAATGGACATTGTGCACTGTAATAAAAGTTCTTTGGTGCATTTATTGTTTGAAATTAAAGTTTGACCCAGGCTGACTGACTTTTTTTTCCGCATACGTATAGTAGTATATTGTTCACAGTGGCAGAGCTTGATCATCATTTTAAAACTCAATTTGTCCGATTGTATGTAAAACTTGTACTTGACTTAAGATAATTCGAAGTTGATACAGTAGTTTGCCTCATAATATTTAATTGTATTGATACGTTTGATATTTGCCTATTTGCATTTTCTGAATTTTTAAAGTTTGAACTAAAAACCCATACCTGCAGAGTTAGATGCCCCTGGCAACCAGAGTACGTTTAGAAATTTTCGAGTCTTGAGTGTGGTTTTAGAAGTCGATGATTTATAATGTAATACCATTTATTTTATCTTATCATTTTTTTTGTCAGAGCAAAATCTAAATGAATATTTAGTAAATTATAGTTTAAAATTTGGATACGAACAAACTAGCAACCTATGGTTCTATATGTTTGTAAGAATCATGAACTTGCTAAAACTAGAGGAAATTTGTTTTTGCTTTCCCGTCCGTAACACATAATTTGCCACAAGTGTGGGTACCAGCTGCTATCACAATAGGCTTGGCACCTAGTCACTTGTGGCTGGCTTTTGTCAGAAAGTCTGTTGTGGTTGGTTTTTTGTTTTGATTTCTTATTTCCCTTTGATGTTATTTATGTTATCGCTGATGATAAGCGATTTTGCCAAAGCATAAGATGTTTTACTGATTTTGTACACATTTGTACATTCATGTTCAATACCTACTATTAAAATATGTGATGTAGGTTATAACCTGCAAACAATGACAATATCATTACTAAGTACGTATGATGAAAACAGTAAAGTGATAAGGGAGAAAACCTCCCCTATTTTCATCACTTTTCTTTCTCTTCGTAAATGCATGTGTCACATCTCGCGATTAATACTATACTGGATGACTTGGTACCGGAAACCGGTTCGGAAACGGTTCCTTCGATCCGGTTCTTTTTTCGGAACCGGTTCTATTTTAACCAAAAGTTGCAAGGTCTAGCACAGACGAGATAAATGAGGCAGAAACACCCTGGTTCAAAATTCTTAGGCTAGGCCTAGGCTCTATGAATGTTGCGTCAACAATTTTGACTAGGCTTAGCCTAGCCTTTGTTGTGTTATAATACATTGCAGACTTGTTATACATTTTAATTCATTACTTATTCTATTTTCACGTTTAGATCACATAATCCAACTTTTGAACGAACGAAAGCAACAATCTTGAGGCCATTGTTTGTTCAACTGTTCTAAGCAGTTTACAATGTCTGGGACAACGGCTCCGCCCCTATCGAATTCGAATCGATTATCGCCCGCCATGTTTCAATCAAAATTACCGCGCAGATTCAATTACGAAATTGAAAAAAGAAAATGTATAGAACCGGTTCCGAACCGGTCCGGAGAGGGTGTATCCGTTCCTGATTTTTCGACCCGAAGTCATCCCTACTAAGTACTAACACTAACTCGGATTGACATGCGAGTTTGTTGACATTGTTCTTCAACAAGGATGACACAGAATGGTTTGGGTCTGGGGGAGGGCTACTCATTTTTAAAGGGGCAGTTTGTGTATTCGGCACCTCCACCAAGAGATTTCAATGCTCAGTAAGATTTTATTTGTGTTCTTTGGCAATCACAAGGTAGTTTTCTCCCTATTTTGAGTAGTTCCGTACGTACCGGTGTCTGTGTTAGTAAGTTAAGCAGTGACGCTCATAAGACTGTCATTTCCATAAATAATGGCCATCCTTTCATCTTAAGGTACCTCTACTCCATTTCAAATTCTATGCTTTTCTGATATATACAGGTACCTCAACATATGAATATACTGGGCGGTACATTTGTTAATACTAAAAGTAAAGTTTAAAAAAAGTAATTAAAAAAAAATATGTACTAAGCTCTAACCACAAAACACATCATGCTACATCCACGCTAAGCTAGCGTGAATAGAGTTGAAACAGTTGTATGTTGGTGAAACGATTTCGAGCTATATGCATTCTTTTGTTGGAGCCACTTTATCAATAGTCCAGAAGTGTTGTCGAAATGTTTCAACGGAGCAATTAAGCTAGTTGAAACATGTGATTTGGCGTTAGATCAGCCACTAAGTGTCGGTGCTTGAAAATTAACGATGCGAAGACCATTGTTCTAGTTTTTTTGTTCCGTAGTCAGTGATTACACAGTGCATCTCTTGCAAACAAGGCATTATAGTTATTTTTCTGTTTATTTAACACATTGCAGTTCAAAGGTACATTATTTATTTGCTAACAAGTCTGCCTGTTATAGTCAATATTAGTGGATTACACATTTGTTGCCTGGTCACATAAGCCTATTGCACTGAGTCACTATGTGCTTGGCTTGCATTGTGTCAAGCATTTCAACATATTATACTTATTGTTTTACCTTGTAACCCGTAGAATTTGATGCTGAGCTCTTAATTTCACATGGACATGCTGTGCTGTAGCTATACCCTTCATAGTTGTTTGTTAGTTCTTCAGTTCAATTACTGTTAGCCAATTTTTTAAATGTTGTTAAATTTCTGGATTGATTTCAATATTTTTATTTACTCTGTTTCATTTGTTGTAGTAGGTATTGTGTTGCTAGTAGCATTTAAACAAAATAACTCTATTACAAATTTTAATTTAAAACAAAAATTGGGTTGCCTCATATGTTAAGAGTTTACGGGGATGTCATTTATATCTTCTGATATGCATATGAATTTAGTAGATAGATATTTCATTATTTATCTTGTTCACACTTAGGCCTATATAATTTTAGAATTAGTAATTGTCATGCTGTATAGTGCATAGCATAGGGTATTTTATTTGGATAAGAATTGAACAGAATCTACACTGCTTTGTAGTATATATTACCTATTCTTTTAAAACTAGTATTATGTTGTTTTTTTAGTATGTATGTATTATATACTTTTTTCATCCTAAAACAAATAGAGCAAGGGACCAAGTGCGTGTGACTAAATAAGTCGGAATGTCGATTCAGTTTCAGATTTTGGTGTAGTTGTCATGTTGCACAACAAGGAGGGTTTATTTGTTTTAAGTATAGAAGCCTTGGTTGTGCAATATTAATTAAGTATGTTAAAATTACTTAGTACTCTGTCTACAGAAGCAAACAAAAGCATTTATCTCGTAATACAAGGCCAATAAGATGCTGCCAAAGTGCTTTCAATGAGTAAAAACATGATATCTGTCTTTCAGTATGCAGTATAGTTTACAAAACAAATTCGCCAGAACGTGTGACTAAAATAGAAATACATGCACCTTGGCATCACATACACTAAACTGCTCAGTACTATTCACATTTAGAGTTATTTGTTTGCTGTTCTAAATCAAAATGTAACATATTGCCTTTGTTGTAATAACATTAACTATAAACATTGTATTTAAGTACATTGGAATGACTGCAATGCTCTTCAGTTAAAGCTTGATAGTTTTGCCAATTATTGGTGTAGAACATGGAGACTTTACCTCAATGTTGGTCAATGTAACGTGATTACATATTCAAACAAGAAGAAAAAATCAGTACGTTATCGACACGTCATTGAAGGTGCTGCACTAAAAATTGTAGATTCCATCAGAGACCTGGGTGTTCAGAATATGTCCTCTGATCTTTCTTTTATAGATCACCTTTCTTAGCGTCGTTTCTAAAAAGACACTAAGAATTCTTGGTTTTATTAAACGAAATTGCGCGGCTTACTTCTCACGCAGAACTACAAGAAAGCTGTATGTATCCTTGATTCGACCCCACGTTGACTACGCCAGTGTTGTGTGGAATCCATAACCTCACCAAAATTAAGCAAGTTGAATGCATCCAATACAAATTTTTTAGTTTTCTTTGTTATCGAAATAATATAAATTTTCACCGATCACATTATGCTACACTTTGTCAACAAAACATTCGATTTCAACACTAGCAAGTTGTCGTAGTGCAACCGACGTAATTTTTCTCTACAAACTTCTCCATAACTTCATCGACACGGACCTACTTCAAGATATAAACTTTCACGTCCCTACAAGATTTATAAGAAATTTCATGTGCTTGTATTGATGTTATTAAATTTTCCCCCATCAACCGATTTCAAGACACCTACAACAAATTATTATGTAGCCATTAATACAAAAATTGATATCAACCACATGAAACTTCATTCATTTAAAACAGCTGTGTATGCCAGTTTACCAACATGACTCATTAATCACTCTTGTCACCAATCACCATTTCACCAGTTAATGTTGAAAGTTACTATTAATAAGGAACTTTTTTTAAGCCTTGAAAGTTACTTTTGAATCAATTTGTTAGAAGTACTCTTCGTTCTTCGAACATATCATTTACGACGAGGTATATAGGATAAATTAGGATGCTCATTTACCAGCACTTCTCAGATACATTGTGCTGAGCAACTAGCTTATGTATCAAGCTTGTTACGTTGTAAACTTTTAAAGTAGGATTTATCTTTTGTACTCCTTTGCAAATCAGTTTATGTGACTGATATGGATAGACATAGGATGAAATAAATAAATAATATATATGCCCAAGAAAAAATTTTTTTTTTTTTTTTTTTTTTATATAGGCCTAGTATAATTATATTTTTTATATGCGCTGAAATAATTATAATGTAAGAGGTAAGTTATTTCGCGAAATAATAATAACATTATAATCTTCTTTATATTATTGTTGTAGGCAATGTTGGCGACGTAATTAATGGAATGGCTTAGTTTAGTCTATTTCCTAATCTCTCATCATCTAACCTACACGGAAATGAAAAATCAGCACTTATCAAAATATACCCCTATTGAATAGTATATCAGAGGCATAGTTTTATTTGGCGCTGTACATTTGTTTGCTGCTTTCTTGTCAAATGGAACACTTGACTGTAAGCAATTAATTTCCATGATTGCTCCAGCCAAGACTAATTTCATGTTTATAGCATATGCCATGTCGATTTATTTTATGAGGTTCGTTTGCGCACCGTGCAATATCAGCTCTGTCTCGCTTACCTACCGCTTTCATAACTATCCCATTGTTGATTATTACTGCGAAGAGAGAAACGAAATTAATGAAGTTACAAAATTACTGTTTAAGAAACGATTACAGGAATTACATACTCCAATTAACTTTAATTGATTTATTTTCCAAGTTGGCCTAGAGTTGATATTGTTTGCGAGTTCCAATGTTACCGTTTGTCTCACGGTTTGACGTTCAATCATTGTAGTTATTTCGTTGTTTTTATCATTGCTTGAATGCTCATTCCCATATTCCCCTGTTGTGTTCACGAATGTCCAGTATTTATGTATTGTGCCAGAAACTGAAACTATTCAGGTAGCGTGAAAGTAGTTTCTGTACGTTTATCGGAGTATAGTAAATATATTGCCTGGTGTCAGACCTGTGTTGGTTGGCACCAAGGTAGAAGTTGGCCCAGAATATTAGTATGGAGCAGATTTGATTGGATATTGCTTAACGTCTCATATTTATGCAACTTGGCTAATCGAGACGAAGGGAGGGACGTAAGGGATGACGCGGGGGGACAAGGGGTGGACAGGCCTGTGCTGGTCAGAACCAGCCACAAGCATATGGGGAGGGCAGGGGTTCCCCCACGTCGTGGTCGTCTCCGTCTGTGTCATCATCCGTCCGTGTTGTCTTTGTCGTCGCCGTCGCCGTCGGGGAGGTAGTCAAAGGGAAGGGGTTCCCCGACGACGACCCAGAGCTCGCCATTAGTTTCAGGGAGTGAAACTCCCCTATTCACGGGCCAAACCGCGAGAAGGTGTCGAGTTGGAATTTAAAGGCCCAGTCTGGAGCAGAGACCTGCAATTAATTTCTATGGAGGTCAGAAATTACTGAAAATTTTCACCGGCATTCTAGAAGAGAATTGTGTTTTTGGCTACATTCCGCTGGATGACCCGGCGCCTCCACCATTTGTGAATGTGTTGCTAGTAAATCTCGTGTTGATTCGCTTGACAGGCGTGAGATTTGAGAATATGGTGACGGTCCCTGGTGTAGGGTAGGCCTAATTACCGTCACTTACTACGTTATACAAGTAATTTTCCCAACATCGAATGATCCGCATTATAAGGTTGATTATCATCGTGCTCTTCCTTTCTATACAATCCTCGCAAGTGATTGGATGTGACAGGACGGGGGCGCTTCGCCCTGATCCCATTTACCCCGTCACGTTTCTAATGGTTGAATCATGTTTGACGAAGTTTCATTAAAAACATCGATCCGTACGGTGTGTGTATCCCCAAAGAAGATAAGTGTGTTCAAGTTTGACACATCTCGCCCCGCGGGTGCAGAGAGAGTACAGGCAGAGCATGTCCTCCTGCACTTAGTGTACACTAGTCGAGCTTTCTGGAGTATCTTTTCTACGGTTCAGGTTGTTGAAGTAATTTTCCCGGATCCCGCTGAAGACATGTATTTTGTAAAATGTTTTTTTATTCCCATCTGCTACCAATTATCATCTTTAAATTATTATTAATTAGAGCCAGACATAAAATAAACCCTATCGTGACAATCACCATCAAAGATATACTGTTTTTATTTTTTATTATTATTATTATTATTATTATTATTATTATTGCACCGTTGCAAATCGCTGATCGCGAAAAGTTGAAATAAATAGAAGAAGTGGCGTGTTTTGAGCATATTTGGTGGTTTTTGAAGATCTAAGAAGACATATTAATGTTAGTTATCTGAGTCTTGTACAATGAGGGTGGGATATAAAGTGTGTTATCAGTTTTAAAGGCAGTGTCCTGTTTGCGCTTTATATTCCTACACTGAGGTTGAGTGCAAGTTCCTTGCGGAACAGACGAACAGAGCACAGGTTGAATTGAATGACGCAATCGGTTCCCAAGTTGAGAGTTGTTAGGCAAAGTGCAGACGAGGTGGGGTAGTCTCTAACATGTTCTCGGTAAGGTTGCTGATTCCAGAGATGTGTTGCTGTTGCATGTAGTTCGTGAGCATGGTAGGCATGTGTGCGGTCTGATGATCAAATGAGGCTAATTTACAAGAGTAGTGAGCAGTGCGTGCCGTGCCTTGTCGGGGGTTCAAAGAGTAATTGGGGGTTGCGTAACTGGGGCGGGTTGTTCCGACGACCACAAATTGATTTCGTAATGTGAATATGCATTTTTTTTGGAAGAGGGGACGTTTCATTTCCAACGTAAGTAAACTTAAAACTTTACACCTTACCATTTTATACGAACTTGGGACAGTTTTTAGATCACTATCCTTTGAAGTTTGAATCAACTATAAGATCAAATTTTTATGAAGATGTGAACTTGACGTAGTATCTTTTTTACGATTACAAAGCTCTTATTTTCAAGATTTTGCCCGTGACTGGTGGATATGAAAAAGATTTGAAATGTTTTACCCGGCGTGAACTGTGGACCGATCCTATGCAAAAATAGCTACGAAAGAATGTAGTTGAGCGTTGAAAGTATTTTTGTCGTAGGTGTCTTGTTTGTCAGTAAAACATAAATTGTGCACTTTAGCATGGCATAATGGCATTGCGCCTGACAGTGACATCTTCAGCATTCACATTGCTTTGCCAAACGGCCGGGCATGATCTCATCTTTGTTCGGGGGCTCGAGGTGTTAGTGCTGCGTGTAGTTCACGTCGTCCTCACGGTGGGGCCAGTGGCGGATCCAGAGGTGATCGTGGGATGGTAGTTACAATAAAACATTGAAAAACCTTAGCCATTTCAACACGTTTTGCCAAAACTTTCTTGAAAACATTTCCGGAGGAGCTTGCGTTGCGCCTCCTCGACCTCCCCCCCCCTTTACAAAGGTCCTGGATCCGCGCCTGGGTGAGACTCTGATTCGTAAGTTCATGGGTTCTTTCCTTGCCGTCGGCAATCCTGACCGAAGGATTGTCCTAGGTCGGCCTCAACCATAGACGCGAGTGCTGGTATTGATTTTGATATATTTTGTATCTTGAGTCCTTCTAGATGGCCCTAGCAATCCTTGGACATTCCTTTCTTACTATCCGAGCACCCTAATTACCTTAGTGAACGTTTTGTTCACCTTAATACCCTAATAAACACATCGCCTTCCGATCGTATAGCTCACCAGGAGTATGCTACGAGCTCCGAGGGCTGACTCCTAACATTGTATATTAATGTATGTGTAGCATCTTGTGCCGTTCTTACCTGGTTGTTACGCAACGAGTAGCGTGTGGAGGAAAAACCTAAATCGATTTGTCTTTTCCCTTTCGATTACCGGGAAAACGTTTCCTCGAACGTTTCTGCTGCTAATGTCACGAAAAGCCTGAGCGCCGCGTACGAGATGAGTGATTAACATAAAGTTGGCAGTTCTTCCTTGCAACAACCTGTTGCTAAACACAAATCATTCTGCGCTGGCTGTCCGTGTCACACGATATGCCACCGCGGGAGACGCACCCTAGGATTCTTCTCCTAGTTTTTTTTAAACGTAATTCGAGTAGATAACGGGATATGTTGTCGAGACTCGAGAGCGTAGCTGCATTGTGTTGTGTGGTGACTCTTGGTGAAAACAGAGCTTAGGTTATTGCAATCAGTACGGGGGGTTGGGGGGGCACTATTTCTATTTTACATGAGGTATTTATTGAAATATTATATAAATATTGATACATTTTCTTATTTTGCTATTTTTCATACATCTTTTAAGGTTTTTGTAAAAAAAAAAGTCAAAATACTATACAATCACACTCGTACAATCAAACTTTTTCAGGGTCTGTGCGCCCTGGAGCCACATCAACCCTCGGACTCCCCATTGTTCCCAATCGAGGAAAGAACATAATATGTATAAATTGTTTTGGATTACACCACTGACTGCACTTACCCCTTTCACTAGTAGTATCAATAGTGGTACTGACCATTGATCTTTAGAGGTTGTAAAAATGTTCGCCCCTCCCCGAAAAACAAGAGCTAGTTACGCCAATGATACCAACGGCAACATTGTGACCAAACGTTTTGCTATGGCCACAGTGTCAGTAGTAGGGGTAGGGACTGAACTGAACAGCACGCACGAGATACGTGCAGGGGACGTCTGCCTCGCGAGCTACGGTGCTCAGAATGATCACAACCACTCACAACTGTTTGGGAGCCCCGGGCGATGCGTCTTCATAAGATCGCATGTGCTGTGGGGTTCCGTCCGACGCTCGCCTCCATTATAGATTGTTCGTATGTGTGTGTGGAGGTTCAGGTTTAGACCCCAGTTCGGGACCTCATGATGAGGAAGTAGGCATATACGAGAAATAAACAACTGCGTTTTAAGTTTATTTGGATTATGGGCGCCGTTAGGTCATAATGCTCCCACGGAAAGGGGGACCCCGGGGGGGAGTTTCGCGTCGTCATCGTCTTTGTCGTCGTTCGTGTTGTCATGTTCGTCATCGTCGGGGAGGTCGTCAATTGAGATGGGGAGGGTCCCCGACGACGACTTAGGTACTATACACAGCCAACTGACATAGATGTCCGAAACTTGACGCTGGTGTCTCGGAAAATAATGGCCCTTCTCAAAAGTGATCCGAAAAAAGTAAAATTATTGGTATTTGGATTGGGTCAAGTCCAAGAACATGAATGTTGGGCACTTGAATTTGTCTACCTTGTCTCAATATGTTGTTGCTGGGCCTATGCTTCTGTTTATGTGCATTTGCTTGATACCCTTGCACCGTTAAGTACGGTTTAGTATTCCTTTACTGGCTGCAGTGAAACTGAAAGGTACCTACTATTTTATACTAATCCGACTCGCTCATCGCAGTTCGCGGCTCGGATCGTAATCGCATTCAAAAGACAAATCTGTCGGCTCCTGGTTTCGTCCGTGCTGGCCGTGAAAACACATGTTATGTAATCTGTGCTACGAGTCTTGAATCAAGTTTTACGACTAGCTCGTTCTAACACATGCACGATTTAAAGGGCAGAAGAATTTTGATGACGCAAATACGAGTGGGACGATCTATTATTACTACTAATGGGCGACATGGTGGACTTGGCCAATATACTGCTCTATTTATCACTGTATCTCTCTCACTCGCCGAAACAAGCTGGTCAACAGTCCTTTGTGATTCTTTGTTTAGAGAGTATATTGATTTCCATTGTGATTACATAAACCGAGGTTTTCGTGCACGTTGTAATTTCCTGCGTGGACCGCTGGACCCGCATAGTGTATCCACCCCTCTCGGTTGCACCCCTAGGTTGCACCCCGTCGTCTCGGTCACCTTCGCTGCGAGTATTTAATTATTGAATATCATACCCCTCAAACCCAAGCTAAAACTGTGTAGACTAAACACTTTACTCTTTAGGCGCTAATACTGATTGGACAATGATTTTTGGATATTGCTTAACGTCCAAAAATCATTAAGTAATATCCAAAAATCATATCGTAAACATCCCTTATAGCTCAAGCTAAAACTTTGTTTAATATGGGAGATGGGACACATTATGTTATTTTTCAATTTTGAAATAGGCAACGGGTCCTGCAAGTCAGTGGCGTATCCAAGGGGTTGGGGGAGGGGGGACAATCCTCCCCCCCCCCCCTTTTGCCCCAAAAAGTGTAAAGGTGCACTTACACGTTTCAGCAAATTACCATTTGACCAAACATCTGATATTGATCCACATCTGAGATCTTGAGGATTTTAGGAGATAAAATTAAAGTTGGTCATCCTTAAAAGGCACAGATTTTTACCAAAATTACCTCGAAAGAGAAAATTTTAGATTAAAAAGAGGATTCTTGTAGATTCAAATTTGGTTATTGTGATGCTTTAAACTCACAGATTTTCGTCAAAATGACCTTGAAGGAGAAGTTTTTCTGGGGCACAAGCCCGGGACCCTCTCCCCCCCCCCCCCCCCCCCCCCGGTGGCCTTCGGTGCATCTATGAATTCATTGGTTGAAATCCCCCATTATGAATTCCTGTATACGCCAGCACTGCTGCAAGCTCATTTATTGACGAAATAAAGTTTTAAAATGTTCTAAATAATATGTGTATAGGGTCACCCCGAGACTTATAAGCGCTCGACTCTGATTTGGGAGGTCCCGGGCTCGAATCCCGACTGAAGGTTTAAAGTATTTTTTTGTCCTATCCGCGATACCTAGTTCACCTGAAGAGGGGGCATACAATCATTACCCTCGGTATTCTATCTTACTGGTTATGTCTGCGGTAGGTCATACGGTTGGGGTTGGGGCGTCTTAGGGCAAGTCGTGCCCAGGAGTGGAAGAGTTAATTCCCAGATGATCCTAACTTTCTGCGTGTCGCACGCCAAACCGACCTCTCTGTACGGCGCCTAATGGCTCCTACAACCGCCAGGGGTCTGTCGAGACCTGACTTTATCCCATACTGCACTATTTCTGGCATGTTCGAAATATGTACCAGGAAAACCCGAGGTGTAATTATAAGATATTCAACATGATTAAATCTTGAGAAGACTTTGAACATTTTACACAAAATACACCTCAAAATACAAGTAAAATTGCAAGCTCGTAGAGCTGATTTATTTTTGTTGTATGGTGTTGACCAGCGGGAATTGACAAATAAATTGCAATTTGATTATTCTAACCTTCTAATATTGATGAGTACACAACATCTGTGCTCTGTGCGTGTAGCTACGTACTCTATCTAGTACAAGTGGCCTATCATTTGCACATAACCTTCACAGTCGACTCCAAATAAGTGGCAAAGGGGATAACGGACAATACCTGTACATGATTCATTAGACCTGCAGTGCGATCACGTAAAACTCCAGAGATAACGATAGAAAACGATTCTATCGTTATCTCTAGCTACAATATATAACTTTTGCGATCACGTAACTACAAAGCTAACGTTCTCTATAGAAAGCGATTTCTACTAGAAAACTTCTTTATCGACGTACGATAATAATTATCGACGTACATATTATTGTACGTCGATAAATTATCGTACCTTCACAGCCATGTTTTACAGCGTTAAATCGCAAATAAAAATCATTGCAAGGCAGTGAAAAAATGAAAAAAGCGGTATTCAATACGTACCAACATGACGTAAATTCATATCGTAGCCTACGTAATAAAATGATAAAAATATAATAATAATAATAATAATAATAATAATAATAATAATAATAATAATAATAATAATAATAATAATAAAAATAATAATAATAATATATAATAATAATAATAATAAATAATAATAATAATATATAACTATAAATAATAAATTAAAAAATAGTAAAAAAAAATGTCTATGTATTATTTATTAATTCATTGCATAATAGTAGCCTTGGTTACAATTTACAAGCCAACTGATTTTCAAGTTTTATTACAATCCCTGACCATCCAGATAAAAGCTTTATTATTATTAGGTATGTTTAATTGGATGTAGAAAGACAGTAGGTCTTCTTGCACAACCCTATGTTTTGTATGCAAAGTTCATACTTCGATTTCCAAGGCAAAATTACAATTGCCATCCCTTACAGCCTACAAACATTGTAGAAAAGACTTCCCTTGCAGATATGTTGATTGGCCATGTTTCTATTAGCCCACCATTTGGGAAGGTATACTAGGAAGGATAAAGGTGAACACAGATAGTGTAGGCCTAAGTTAACAAATAAGCAGCTACCAGTGGTGTCTGGTGGTGTTTTTAAATATCAGGATCAGCATTTGTATGGGTAATGGCACTTTCTCAGACAAACTACACTAATTGTTTTCCAATTTGGGTCTGTAGCAAGCATAAAAGTGTAAAATAAAAAACTTGTCTTATTATACTTTTTATAAGGGAAATGTTGAAACTAATTCTACAGAAACAAGGCATTTTTGTTTACATTCAAATAATTAGCATGTGTGTGTGTCACATGAACACATCTACACAAGTGCCTCAGACTGTATAAATATAATGCCTCTTCTTTTATCATTTAGGCCTACACAGAAAATTTTTTTGTGTAGTGTTTTACTGAAATGCAATTAAATTTGGTTAGAAATTACCTACATCTTTATATAATTTTGGCTTCACTCCTTGTGAAGGACAGAATTACATTTTTAAATCTAGGGGAGAGGTGTTTTTTAAATACATATTTTAATATCCTATTGATTAATGTGGTAGCCATACTAAAAGAAGATCAATATGGTTGTAGAGGAAGTAGGAGCAAAATGTCAATGATGCAGATTTATTAGAAAATGTGGTAGGCCTACATAACTAGCTATACTATTTTGAGGTCTAGAGAATAATTGTGCTTATATTTTATAGTTTATAAGCATGGACCTCTTGCAGGCATACTACAAAATCAATAGTGTCTTGTAAAATCAATACAATGTTTCTGTTTTAATACAATAATATTAAAAAATACATCCAAGCAAAAATATAAGTAGGCCTACCTAATACAGTAGGCCTACCAAGGTACCGTCTACTGTAGATAGCTGTCAAGCCTATACTTACTGTACATAGGCCTAGGTGGGTACATATTTTAAAGAAATGTTACTACACATAGGATTAAACATTACAACTACATAGTGCTTGAAAAGTTGAAAGCTGCATTCTTTAGCACCATTCACTTCAGTGTTTCTCTGCCAATCACATACGGTACCTTGTTTAGCATTAAATATGGAAGGTACAAGTTAAGTTACCAAGTATTCAGATTTAAAATAGTTGGAAATAAATTGAAAAATTAAACCATTTATCTCAGCCGGGTATCGAAACTTGGTCTGTCATATTGGTCTTGAATTACATGTACGTGATTCAGTGTTTTGTTGATTGAGTAGGTAGAGATTCTTTTATGTGTACCGGTAAAGAGAATAGCTGTCCGTAGTGGATCATAAGGTTTGCGTGCAGGTCCGAAGTTTGATCCTTGCTCACGGCCTGGGTTTGGTCGAACTAATGTAACTGTAGGGCAAGGCTTGGGATAAGTTCTCCGAGCAAGATAAGGGCCTACAGACTAGGGCACTGTAGACTAGCTTAGACAAGTGATGAGTTAGCTAGGCTAGCCTATGCTAGGCCAATCCTTCTCAGGTTGACAAATGACATGCACTATCCTATCGCATTCATCACAAAGCATATATCGCAATATGAGAACAGCACCTAGCTGGTCTTACATAGGGATGACATGAAATTAACTGCGGGTCAAAGGCCATTGTGTAGGCCCTAGACCCATCCATTATGTGTGTCGGCATAGCCTACACCAAGCCCTAGAACCGAATACTAATGCGAAAAGTAAGGTTAGAGGAGCCCTGCGATCTAGGCTAAGCATCAAAGCCTCTATTCTACTGTACTATTCTATACTACTACTCCTACCTGCCGGGCTTAAATTGACTAGGCCTAACACTTGTGATATGACTAGTCGTAATTGGCCCTACAGAAAAATAATAGGGACTTACTACGCCTGGGCCCTAGGCCCCTAGCGCAGTGTTTGACAGGACTGTCACCCACCAATGTAAAGAAGGTTAGGTTGTTATGCAGGCCAACATGTAGGCCTACACGGCTGACGGCTGGAAACTCGGAAGGCTGTAGCAGCTGTGCCAAGAGGAGGCAAATTCAAAATAGTCTTTTATGAATTACATATTTTCGTACGGCCGTATGGATGCCGGCTACACGGTGGACTAGAGTCCTTGTAATCTAGCCTTCATGGTAAGCTTACGCACAGTATGGGCTAGGCCTAGGCCTTACATACGCCTACGACAAACTGAGCAATTTGAAGATTATTTGATAAAGTTATTGAACCTAGATAGTTTATTATTGTTCTGCATACCTTGTTTTGTGATTCTACGTGTAACAAATAACATCTAAAGTGCATCATTTTATTGTTATTAAATATAAAAGAGCTGAGGCGGTATTGATATGAAACAAGTCCGCCATTTGTAATTTGAGCTTTCTATAGGTGACAACTCGTAACGCGATCTCCTTTGCTCACGCTAAATATTTGTCACTGTAGTTATCGTTGTCTATAGAGAAGTGATGTCACGAGTTACGTGGTCGGACTTTAGGATAGTTGTCACAGAATTGAGATAACGATAGAGAGCTCATGAGCTTTCTATAGAAATCGATTTCTACAAGCTTACATGATCGCACTGCTGCTCTGCTCTCATTTTCATTTGCCTTGCTTGCACAATGCGACGCTCTTGAAATATTCAGTCCCTTGCTGTGATGTCGTAGCTATATGAGGGTAATCGTTGACAATTGCAGTGACATACGATGTTCCAGCTATTCTCTGACCCCTTCTTCCGGTAATAGCCCGTGCTATAGGAGAATAGGAAGAATAGGGAGAAGAATAGAATTAGAATAGAATAATCACTTTATAGCAGAAGCAAGGGAACGATGTTCGAGATATCGAATCCAATTGGGCAATTGAAATTGTAGTGTAATGTGGATCTCTATTTACTGTAAGTATAGAGACCAGTGGGAGTTGAAAAGTCTATTTTATCCTCCCCGTTACAAATAAGAAAATATTCTAGTTGCTCTGGATTATTGGGCTGCGTCCATGAAAGGAAATGTATTTTTCGTTAGTTGTAACAGGTACGTGCATTACATTATGCACACAAAGCCCCTTCTGACCCGATGCTGAATATTTTGATACGTTGGTGAATAAAAACGAAAATGCAGCTATTGTTTTTTTAAACGTCTGGGGCCCCGATTCATGTACATTTTTATTTCCCCGGGAAAAAGCAGAGTTAGGTGGTATAAGTGCGGTATAACTCCGAATCCCAATTTATGAAGACTTATTTCCCGCCTCGCACGGGGATAAGAAAATATTTAAACCCGATGGCGGACTATTTAAATTTTGCGTCTATGTGTAAAACGAGAAAGTTTTTATTACTCTCATAAAAAATCAGAAACCGTCCCCGGGCCTAGGCCCAGATGTAGAAAATTATTCATATAACAACAGTGTAGGCCTAAAGTTCGATTAGGCTATAGGACTAGATAAAATTAATACGAACATAACACTTTGACAAGCCCCTTTGGGCCCCTCCTAGGCAACCCTAGGCCTGCACGACCTTGTTTTGACACACATCCCGCCAAATAACTAGTTTTGATTACTAAAAGCCTTATGCAGATGAACAATAGTATGATAGTCCTAGGCTATTCCAAAATTTACGGCAATAATACGCCTTTTCTTTTTTTTTAATGAAACTCACGCAATCTTCTGTCAATAAAAAAAAATGTAAAACAAAAGATGGAGCAAATTTTTAGTGTTCTTTTGCAAATCTGCTGATTTACATGGCTGTGGAATGCAGTGGAAAAAACATTTGTTGTACTTGTTGTGGGATTGAAAATTTCTGATTGGATGAGAGTTGCTCAGACTTAACCAGGCCTTATCAAATACCGTAATATTACACTACGTTTAATACAGGAAAGATGGCTGTGTTTCCATTGTTGTGGGAGGAGACAATTTGGATCAGCGCCCCTGGCGGCATTGGCGTTACATTGGGCGCGAAATTAAAATACTGGAGTTAGCGCATAGATTATTTTACCGGGTCGGGTTTGAGTGTAATTTTCCAATTGGACAATGACGTTACACGACAAAACAAGGGCAAGATGCCCCTGGGCAGGCTAATACATAATATTACTATCGAAAACACTTAAACTCAGACTATTTTAGTCGCCACTTCTTGCACCTGAGAGGAGTAATCACAACACTAAGGTTATTAGTGCCCTACGTTTTTTTTTTTTTTTTAAGATTAAGGCGAAAGGGGAAACGCGGTGGTACACGGTGAGGGTAGGCCTGTGCTATTCAGAAACAGACAGGGGGAAGGTTGGTGGGGTAGGGGCCGGTGGGTTGTGACGAAATCAGGCCGCGGGGCTGGCACGGGGAGGGGTTGTTGGGGTTGCCCCACGTCGTGATCGTTGTCGCCTGCCTGCGTCATCGTCCGTCTTGTCATTGTCGTCGTCGTCGTCGGTGAGGTAGTCAAAGGGAAGGGAAAATTTCTCGAGGGCAGACGACGTCCTCTTCTTTGCCTTGTACGATGAGCATAAGAGAAGCTCTGGGCCTATTCGACTCCCCGGGTTCAGGCATGCTGAACCCATCTGGACACTCAGACGGTCGCGTGGATAGACACACAACTTGGTGTGCATATCATGTATACTGCCACTACAAGCATTAAAACCGTATAGTAAGGCATGGGGAGGGGTTGTCATTCCTTTTAATTTTATGCTTCAGTGCATAGCAACAAAAATAAGATTAACATATTATATTGCATCTTTATTGCAAGTGTAGCTATGGTGAAAACAAATATTATGATCATCCTTTATTCATTTTAGGGTTAGGCCTATTACTAATATTAAAGTGTGCCAGGAACTATAGATTAGTAATACTTTGTATACACATTTAAAAAACATGTACTATTGATATCTAATTCTTCAGTAACCAATAAAAAAATATTAAAAACACAAGAACAATCAATACAATAACGTAGGATAGTAATAACACGAGTACCTTTGAGTATGACTGTCAAATATAATATAATAATGACATGTTTATGTTTTGTTTAGAGCAAAGCAGTCACTTGTCTCCCGATTTAACGCCTTCTTTAATGTATTTTAATTGTTTTGGCGTCCAGATGGCCGTGGTAATGTAACTCCAATGCCGCCAGGATCGCTGTTGTTAGTTGTCTCCCGTTTTACAGCCCTCTTTCCTGTATTAAACGTAGTGTTATATTACGGTATTTGGCCTTATCCTGCCATGTCCTGCATTATACCGTCCTTATACCACTTATACCCGGGATAAATGTACATGAATCGGGGCCCAGTTGTGTATCGCGTAATGCCAATTATCGTAAACGTTTAGCCCGCCTCAAATTCGGCTACTGTACAATTTTCATGAGACAAACGCGACATTTAGGAAAAAGTTGGCTAATTATTAGAACTCGCCGTTTTCACCCTCTCGTATTAGACTTCTTTTAGAAATAAAAACGTGCCCGGTGTACTTTTAAGTTCACGAGGGAATGGAACGGGATCCCCCCCCCCCCCCCCATCCATTAGCAGCTGTGGGGTGGGTGGTATCTCCCCCCCCCCCCTCCCGGCAGAGGGCCTTGCCCCCGTATCACACCAGCCCTCCGTCCTAGCCACTTGTCAAGAGTACAAGACACACCGCTCACATCTAGATTGATTGATAAAACATTTATATTGCTGCTCTGTAGCGGCGTTGTTCTTCAGCGTCGTAAATAACTCTGGATAAAGTCGGGATGATGACGGGATTATGCCCCTGAGAGATAGCGCGCTTGCGACAAGCGGCCACATTTTAATTTCTTCCGTCTGATAACCTCTTGATGTTCGGACGTACGGTTATCGACTCTGTTTACTACATTTGTGTTTCCGATTGTGTAAGGATGATGATCTGTGATATAATATAATGCTGAGGCTGTTAAACTTGATTACGAAACGTAAACGTCTGCGCCCGTCAGAACATTTTCAGTCGGAAAACAAAGTCAAATCGAAAAGTAGGCCTATTGTCAAAATAGTGGAGAAATTCGTGAATCACAGAAAAACTAGCATAATATCGTATTTTAAACAAGCACGGGTACCCAGTGGAGTATCCAGGGGGCTTAGGGGGCTTTCCCCCCCCCCCCCCGAAATCCTAGCTGTAAATAGGAAGTGAAGATATCCGTTTTTGTACTACACTTCTCACCGCGTCATATTTATGCAACTTGGCTAATCGCGACGAAGGGAGGGACGTAAGGGGCGACGCGGGGGGACATGGGGTGGACAGACCTGTGCTGGTCAAAACCAGACACAAGCATATGGGGAGGGCAGGGTTCACCCCCGTCTGGGCCCGGGGTAGAATTGGCCCAGAGCATGGCTCTGCTAATCGTAAAAGGCGATTCAAGAGAAAAAGTCCACCTCACAAACATCAGCTAGTAAGAGGGGAGTATATTACTCCCCGAAACTAGAGGTGAGCTCTGGCAATCGTCGTCGGGGACACCTTCCCTTTCCCTTGACGACCTCCCCGATGACGATGACAATGACACAACGAACGATGACAAAGACGATGACGACCGCGACGTGAGAAACCCCCCTTCCTCCCCTTACCCGTGGCTGGTTCTGACCAGCATGGGCCCCTCCCCTTAGGCTAGAGTGGTGCATTATGACCTAACGGTTGACGCGTCCTTTATCCAAATAAACCAAAAATCCCCCACGTCGTGGTCGTCTCCGTCTGTGTCATCCGTCCGTGTTGTCATTGTCATCGCCGTCGTCAAAGGGAAGGGGAAAGTTCCCCGACGACGACCCAGAGCTCGCCATTAGTTTCACGGAGAAAAACTCCCCTAATCACGGGCCAAACCACGAGAAGGTTGCGAGTTGGAATTTCATGGCCCACCGCGTCCAAGTCTGATGTGCCGTTCTGTAAGGGGCCAACCCCGATGCCAACAAAAACACGCATGCCAAACGGAGTTCGTGAGACGTGACACGCACGGACGGACGGACAGTAATGTGGCGCTTCAGGGAGCTGCTCCCTATGTAATCTTTATTCGCGGAAAATTTGTTGTAGAGTTCTAAATGTTAAAAAAAAACTACCAGAATAAAACCAAAATCGCAGAGAAAAATGCTAGTGTTGTGTTTTTACCTGTGCAAGCCATAACGTATAATTTAAATTCCAAATTTAATATCCATATTTTCAATGCATTTCCCAAATGAAGGTTGGCCCGCCGGTTCTCCTACTATAGCAGACGCTCCAGAGAAGTAGCGTCACGACGACCGCGCCGCGTCCCTCGGGTATTTCTTCCTATAGTCTCTGGACACGACGTGCGATAAAACTCGGAATGAAGAAGTTGTGCGGCCGACAATGGCGCGACTAATTCCGCCGCGGAGATAGCGCCCGGGCACAATGGCCAAGGAGATTGCACTGGGCATGAAACTTGACCCTATAAAACACCACCGAACCTAATTGAAATCAAGTCGTAGCGTCCAGTTCCACCCATGAGCTGGTTGTGGGTTGCCAGATGTAAATTCTAAAAAAGAAAAAAAAACGGGACTTTTAGTTTTTTACCACGATTACTATAGGCCTAATATATATTCAGATCAGACTAGCATCGCGTAATTGCTTTAATTTTGTTTTCATTGGATAATAATAATAAATAATAATTAATACACTTACAGTCATGTCGCCTTAATTTAAGATAAATACATTCTTATTTAAAAAGTTGTCACTTTGATAAAAAGGGTAAATTCGTTTTGTAATATTATTATTGTAATATATTTTTAGATGTTTGATTAAAAAATATAAAAAGAACTGTACATTATATTATGTTCCTATACAAAATCAACCTAGGCGCGGGATCCAACCCCGAAATAGGTTTTAGGTGTTTATGCCATGTGACTGTGCGTGTAGTAGTTAGTACGTCACATGTCGGCGCCTCGCCAACCTCTAGTAGGCCTAACTACTTTCACTCTCAGGGTCAAACCGTTATCCAAGATCTCACCTGTCTGAAGATTTGTCAAAATAAATTTGGCGCGAGTGAGCGAAATACTCGACATGTGTAGTTGGATGAGCGTAGCGAGCGTAGCGAGCGAAGCGAAGATTCCATTTCACTACACTGGAAAAAAAATCCGGAATGTTTTTTTTTTTTTTTTTTTCTTTCTTTTTGTATTTTTGTGTGTCTGTTAACACGATTCCGGCTAAACCGATACTCCGATTGTGATGAAATTTTATGGAGGCCTTCGAAATCTCTGAACTTAGAACTGCCACGTTTTTGAGCGCCATCGAGAAATTTTTTCTCATAAAAAACGCAATTTTACGATTTTTTTCGAATTTTAAAACATTTCTTCGACTTATAACTCCTACATGCTTTATCCGATTGTAATGATTTTTTCACAGAACCTTAATTTTATGAATTAAGATATTCGTGTGAAATTTGAGCGTAATCGAAAAATTATTTCTCATGAAAATCGAAATTTTACGGTTTTTTTTCATTTTTAAAACAATTCTTTGACTTATAACACCTACATGCTTTATTTATCCTATTGTAATGATATTTCACAGAACCTTAATTTTATGAATTAATATATTTGTGTAAAATTTGAGCGCAATCGAATAACTATTTCTCATGAAAATTTCATTTTTTCGATTTTTTTCTTTTTTAAAAATTACGATTAATTAAAAATATAAAGTTAATTTTTTATTTCATTTCATTTATTTTAAAAAAAATTTCGACTAATTAATGATTTTTTCACAGAACAACAGTAAAAATCCGCGTAACACATGGCAACTTAGTGCACCAATTACGCTCATCCAACAACGCGGCGGGACTTAAGCGTTTTCCTAGTAATTGTCACGTAAGCCACGGCTCACAGTCTCGCGTTCCGGGTTCGAAGCCTGGCGTGGGCATGAGTGACATAACGGCGTTTAAAGCTCGATGACACCCCCCCCGCATCGATTAGCTAGACCCCCCCCCCCCACAATAAAAATCCTGTTTACTTTGTTTTCGTTTACAGGAAAGGGGGGGGGGGTAACTATTTTCTATTGTGGCTTTTTGATGACATAGCTCAGATATGATCGTTCCTATCAACATTTTAAAGGCGATGCCATTTGAATTTAGAAATACGTGATTCTGTGAAGGTCTACTAAACTTCTTACGGATAAAACTCTTGTTAGTGGAGGAAAGGAACGTCTCCCCTTACGTTCCTCTCCTCCCTTTGGAAAGAAGTAGGCTAAAACATGGTGGTAACTCACACTTATAGAAATTGTTTTATCTTGGAGGCGCGAATAATCTTAGCTGTTAAAACGCCCTAAAAACTACTAATACTAATACTTATATGACTGATAAGGTTACACCGTCCATTCGGTTGGGACGTAAGCCGTTGGTCCTTGGTACTTTTCGACAGGAGTAGGATACGTGCCGGTACCGGGTTTCCTCTCCTCCCTTCTATTCACCCTTCATCCTCATCTATCACCACTCATCGTCTCGAATAGTCTTAGTGCATAAGCAATACGAATCAATCAATTTAGTGTAGGCGTATTTTGGATGTGATATCTAGAGCCGGGACTCCCCCTTGTGTATAGCGCGGAGCATGCCCCTCTCGAGGTGTGTCGAGTCCCACCCCATCATGCAATGTGTCGTACATGGAGGGCACTCTTGCGATAATGCTGGTTTAATGAGCGGCAGAGTCGGATGAGCCCATCATGTAACGGACCATCGACCCCTACCAAATAGCTCGCGTTAATAGTTTGATTAGGTCTTGATTGCTGACACACTTGGTGAGCTGGGAGAACGCAGATCGTTGATGTGATGTCGGACAGTGTCGAGCAAGTAGCGAGAATCACATTGCGGCGACAATAGTAGGCTACACTCACTCGCACTCGTAGCAGATTTATTAGCAATATCTCTAATCGTGCCAATGTGAGACGTTCACACTTGTGGGTTCGAGTCCCGCGTAATAACATTGTCGGTCTCTAGTTGAAGGACATTGTTCGCTCGTCGATCGATGGTGTCGGTGCCTACAGGGTTGGCTTGGTCGACTTTAAATTTAATGTCTCCCACTGAAAATCAGTTATGTGACTGAGTGAGTAGACTCTAATACGTGGATTTGTTTTTCATCTAATACCACTCCTACTTTTCGTCTCCAATAAACCGTTTTCCGAATTAACTGCGCATGCGCGCTCCGTTGCAAAGCATTATGGGTGAAAAGGGCATTTACATGCTTAATGTCATATGCTTGGGATTGTGGGGGGACTGCACTGACTTTTGTCACACCCGTTAGCGTGTAAATGCCCTTTCTCCCATAATGCTTTGCGCGCGCGATCGATGGTGATTTTGAAAATGGGGTCTGATTTTCATTTAGTGCTCTTTTTTTTTCATTAAAGGGCTAAAAACCCCAAAATGATTTTTTAACCCACGTGATCTATAGCACAATACTGCACTAAAATGACCGTTTACAAATTTGTCTTGTAACTGAGATTTAACCCGAATTTTTTTAATTTTTTTGATCCAGAAATTTGCGAAAATTGGTTTTTTGGGGAAAATTTCTAAAATGGGCTTTAACCTGCTTCTTTTTTGGTCCACATAGATACTAGAGCATTGTACCAATCTAAAATGACCCTTTATAACATCGTCTCTTGAAACTGTGCCCAAATATACCCTCAAACACCAAAAAATATACATTCCAAAACCCAAAACCCCCATTTTGGTAATTCGGAAATATTTTGACCGAACTACTTGCCCAAATTACAAAACAAACTATAGAGAATTTACAGAAAAGGATGAAGAGTACGTCAATAAGGCCAATATTTTTTTTGGATCAAAATCCTCCAAGGTCACGGGGCATAAGATTGTCCCCATGTTATTTCTTATGGGAGATCTTTCCCGATGGGACCTAGCTCGAAAAATGTCATGTTTGACAATTTTTTGGGAGGTCATGGTGGCCCCCAATAATTTTTCTGTTAATTGCTAAATTCATTACTATTAGCCTGAATGAAATATAATTTTTGAGTTTAGCGGTTAAATCCCTTTAAAGAAATAATTGTCCTGCAAGGTAGGTTGGCCTACTGTAAGTTAAGGTAAGGTGGCTCGTCCGTGTCTGTGTGAGCACGTGCTGTGATTCAGCGCCTGCGCTCGACGCCTCTCTCTCTCGCACCGCGCGACGCTCCGCTCCTCCAGTCGTCTCGTTCAGTCGGTCCGCGACGCGCTCCCGCCTCGTACGCCCGCGATCCCCAGCTGGTCTCGTCGACGACCACGTGAACAATGCACGCCGCACGATGGAAATAGGCTGTTGAACAATGTGAACCAGACGACACGCAAAACAAGTTCGGGACGACAGACACCAGTGAGTATTTCATTCCCGTCTCGCTCGTCGGAAATGTCACGAGGGGCATATTAATTAACTAGCCGGCGAACATTCGATTACTCGATACGTAAACCTTCGGTAGGCCCTACCTTGCAAATTGAACTAGATTGACTCCGTACCCCCTCTGGCGCGATAGCTCAAGTACCGCCACCATTTTTAAAATTTGTATATTTTATACTATTTTGACGCATATAGACTAATCTTTGCCTCTTCGTGCAGACCTAACACGCAAAACTGCCTTTTTAGGCTTGGTTATCGCACAGCTCACGGAGGTTCCATCATACGTGTGTTTAAATTATGGCAAACTTGTGTTCGTGCGCCCGTATTCGCCAATTGTCTTTCGGAACAGTCGCTACTTGGCTGCTAGTTATGTAATCTTGGCTGACACGCCACTGGCCTATAAACTAGGACCATTGATTTCAATCATGAGATATTCTGGTTGCAGCCGACCACTGACCAGGCCACTGTGTTTTGATTGGCAATCAATCGTAATGAATCCGTCTCGCTGGTATTGTCTAAGTTCTAACAGGTGGTTGGTCGGCTTGTTACTACTTGCTGTTCAGGGCTGGACAAAGCGGGTTATCGCGTGCTGCATCGCATCTCGCATGAGAGGTCAGAAGTCACGGACCCCGAAGATATCATCGCCACCACAAAAATCAATTTGTTTTCGCGATTCTGCCCTGTCTGCATAGCTAAAACAACCGTTTATAAATAAATAAATCCTGATGACAATCGTTAGATAATAGAAACGATTTGCATATAGGTCTACTTTCCATCCCGTAATAGATGAATGAAGGCTGGTGACGCAGCTTCGCACTCTTCAACGGGAGTATACCGCGTGCCATCGAGCCTTGTATAAAACCTCAAATATAGCCTGCAGGGCAATCATCAACCATCAAGCCTAGCGTCAACTTGCTGAAGTTACCATTTATTGCACTCGAATGCCCCAGTTACCTATATATCATGGACTGACCAGATCGAACCTCGTCACGTTTAGTAGCAGCTCTCTAGCTCGACACTTGAGCTGCACCATGCTCTAAGTAACTCTTTCAATATGTGAGATTTTTTCGAAATTCATTTTATATCTGCGCAAATCCACCACTAAAAAATATTTTCTGTTGCCGAGTGTGTTGGGGTGTAGACTTTAGCTAAAATACCCATATATTTAATTATGACTGAAAAATAATTGTCAATTCAACAATGCTTTCAATCTTCACGTTTCTTACAGGTGTCCCTATTCTTCATTATCCCGTCCCTCTCCTATTAACTATATACCTGCTGAGTAGGGGCGACTGCCCCCCCCCCCCCCCCCTCTCCACCACGTGTAAAACTGTTTTTTTTTAATACTGTTGCAATATTATGCAACGCAATGGGCGCAAGTGTAATTCATAAATAATTCTTTCTATATTCAAGTCAAGTTTATTAGTTTCATTTACTTATTTACTTATTTGGACGTAGATGCACAATTTTTTGGTTTGTCTTTCTTTGACTTCTCCTTCGTTTTCTGCGGACTTAGTGATTGATTTTTCCTGGAAAATGAATGGTTTGATGCGGGGCCCAAACTCGAAGATTTTTCTTAAATATTTTTTTATTAAATTATTAGTTGTTATGTTTTTTTAGGGCACTAAACAGTAGTCGTCCCATGTCAAGTTATGGAATCTTCCAAAAAATTGTCTATCCACCATGTAACTTTTTTTCCAAAGGGGGTGGAACGTAAGGGAGACCGGGGTGGACAGGCCTTCGGGTCAAAACCCAGCCCAGGCTATGGGGGGGCACGATTTTTCTCCCCGCGTGGTCTCTCCGCCCTTGTCTTGTCGTCCCGTCGGTTCATCATCTCACCCCCGTCATCACAATCGAGTTCGCTGCCGAGCGTTGTAATTAATGGCATCGAATGAGAGAGCCAAGCCATGCGAATCTTATTGCCCACTTCAAATGGTGCGTCTTTTCCTGTGATTCCAGAGACAGATTCCTGTGGCTTTCGTTTTTGTATAAAATTGTGACTAAGGGAAAAATCGTAAAAATTTGAATCGTGAAATTCGTTTTGGCAGATTTGTTGTAGCTATTAGCTCTTCAACGGCTAAAGATGGTGGGACCATTTTTCTCAACGGTGGTCTCCCTGGTAAACTTACTTTTCACTATACACTGGGCGAGGTGAACTACATTAAATTCATCATGTACAATCCACCAATATACATTAAGAAATTGTCGTCATTTTGTACGCGCCCTTAAGTGGGAATACCGTTCAAATGCCTCCGGGTGCGGGGGGGGGGGGGGGGGGGCACTCGTACCTACCTAGAAACCCCTTTTTTTCACTACCCCTTGACAAACAACAGGAGTAATCGCTTCTTTCGATTGGCGTAGTTGTTTTTAGTTATTGTTTCCGAAGTATATTTGTTTAAATTTAAAAATAGGTGTTAAATTCCTTTGCCATATTCGAGTTTTAGAATCCCGCCTTTTTGCTTCTTCGTAAAGGACCCCGAGATTGAGGGTTCGAGTGTCTGGCCAAATTGGTGAGTCCCCTGTGTTGTCTAGCGAGCCCTAGGGCATCAGATTAAACCCCTAAAAGCCAATATTAGGGGCCTTTAGGGCGGGGCTATGATCGATGTTAAACGAAATTTTGGTATTGAAATCATCAAAACCATTTCCAACATGTCAGGTTGATGGTGTTCTTCAACCGATTCTGGGGCCGAAACTTTTTTTTGCTGAGATTGCCACTCACGTTTTTTCCCCATCATCTTCATCTCATTTTTCACCTGCTCTGCTTCTCCACCATTTTTCCCCACTCTTTCCTGCCCTCCCACAGCTTCTTTTCCGTCCCTGGTTCACGTTTCACCTCTCTCTTCACTCTCCTTCGGTAAATTTAAAAAAAAAAGATAAAAGAAAATTTTTTTTTTTTGATATATCAAAATTTTATTATTGTGTAAAAATTCTTTTAAAAAAAAAAAACGCTGAATAGAGTAAATGAAAACTGTTTGTACTTCGACAATCGATTTAATGACCCGGCACCTCCCCATGTGATCAAAAGGCGAATTAACCATGACCGCACGGCACCCCCCAATATATGCACGAGAACCAAAATATATAATCAAATTTTCCTGGTTCCCAAAAAGTCTTCCCCTTTAAAATTTTTTAACGTTTTTTAAATTATGTATTTTTTTTGTTGAACTTTCCTTAAATTTCGATATTTCAATTTTGGTTTAATTGGAATATCGACACCCTTGCCCACCCTTTTCAGACCCTAAATGGGAAGGGGATTATTTTCCCCTTTCGAATCTTTGCTAAAAACCCCCAATTAACTCGACCTTCCTCCCCGGGCCTCTCCGATGCTATCCCGTCCAAGCGAGTGCAAATTGATGCTTTTTTGCACTGTGGCATCGGTGCCCATAGTAACCGGCCAAACAAAATTCTTCTGGGGCCAGCACCGGCACGTCGGACGCTCGCATTAGCAACATCCAATGTCTTTCATTTCGCATCTTCTAGTTTCTTCTCATCATCTTATGCATAATGGTGTTTTGAAAATACCATCATTTTTTTTATTTCTTGTACAAAACAATTTGTTTTTTCCTCCCAACCTCATTCATTTCCACTACATCAACGGGTGGAGGAATTTTCCCTTCTCAATCGTGCGGGGCTGATTCTTTCTAGACAACATTGCATTTCTCGTCACATGACTTTCCCAATCATACCATGTGTCATTAAAACTAAAACCCTCCCAACAGTTCGTTGTCAAAAAATTTTTCCCCAAAAACACCTGCTCAGTCTGCAACAGGTGTGCGCACAATTTCCTAACCATTTTTCTCCCTTGTTTCGTGGCATCCACAAGGATAGATCTTCTCATGTGGCATTGACAGCGGGTGGGAGCTGAAACCCCCTAAGCAGCCCGTGTGCTCTCGCCCCCCCCACTGTGGCAGGTATGTCACATCCTACCAAGTTGTTCCCCCTTGTTTCAGTGGCACGGGGCAAAAGGGATGAATCTTCTCATGTGTGCGTTGCGAGCGGTGCCCGGGGGAGCTAAACCCCCAAAAAGCGGAGCCCGTGTGCTTCCCCCCCCGCCACTGTGGCAGGTAGGTGCACAGTCCAAACCAATTGTTCCCCCTTTTTTTCATGGCATCGAGAAAAGGGATGAGACTTCTCATGGTGCATTTTACAGCGGTGTCGAGAGCTGAAACCTCCCAAAAAGCGGACCCGTTCGTCTCGCCCCCGCCACTGTCGCGGTTTTGGCACAGCCCTAACCCAAAGTTGTTCTCCCTTTTTTCAGTGGCATGGGCAAACGGGGATGAGATCTACTCATGTATCCAGTTGACAGCGATGTCGAGGAGCTAAAACCTCCCAAAGCGGGCCCGTGTGCGTCTCGGCCCCCCCCCACGTGGCAGGAGTGCCCACATTCCTAACCAATTTTGTTTTTCCCTTGTTTAAAGGGGCACGAGCACGGGATGAATTTTACTCATGTATCCATTTGACGAGCGTTGTCGAGGAGCGAAACCCCTAAAGCGGAGCCCGTGTGCGTCTCCCCCCCGCCACTGTCGCAGGTAGTGCGCACAAGTCCTAACCAAGTTTTCTCCCCTTTTTTTCAGGGGCATGGGGAGCACAGGGATGGATCTACTCATGTTGAGGTTGACGAGGGGTGTCGAGGAGCTAAAACCCCCAAAACGGAGCCCTTTGGGTGCGTCTCGCCCCCGCCACTGTCGCAGGTGTGCGCACTTCCTAACCAAGTTGTTCTCCCTTGTTCCAGGGGCATCGGCACGGGAAGATCTACCATTGTCGTTCGAGCTGTTCGGGGGAGCAAACCTCCTAAAGCGGAGCCCGTGTGCGTCTCACCCCCGCCACTGTCGCAGGTAGTGCGCCCAAGTCCTAACCAAGTTGTTCTCCCTTTTTTTTCAGGGCATCAACCCAAAATAGATCACTCATGTGTGCGGTTGACGAGCTGTGCAGGGCTAAAACCCTCCTAAAGCGGACCCGTGTGCGTATCCCCCCCCCCCACTGTCGCAGGTGTGCGCCAAGTCCAAACCAATTTTTTCCCCCCCTATGTTTCAGTGGCATCGAACAAAAGGATGAATTACTCTTTTGGTCCAGTTGACGAGCGTGTCGGGACTGAAACCTCCAAAAAGGGGACCCCGTGTGCGTCTTACCCCCGCCCCCCGGCGCAGGTAGTGCGCACAGTCCAAAACCAAGTTGTTCTCCCTTTTTCCCGTGGCATCGAGCACAAGGATGAGATCTACTCAAGTGTCCATTGACGAGCTGTGTCGAGGGCTGAAACCTCCTAAGCGGGCCCGTTGCGTACCCCCCGCCACTGTCGCAGTAGTGCCCCCAAAGTCCTAACCAAGTTGTTCTCCCTATTTTTTTAGTGGCATCGAACCAAGGATGAATCTACTCATTGTCCAGTTGCGAGCTGTGTCGAGGAGCTGAAACCCCCAAAAGCGGAGCCCGTGTGCGTATCCCCCCGCCACTGTCGCAGGTAGTGCCCCAAGCCCCAACCCCCGTTGTTCTCCCTATGTTTCGTGGCATCGAAAAAAGGTAACTCTCTTTCCATTAGGGCTGTTCAGGAGCTAAACCTCCTAAAGCGAGCCCGTGTCCTCGCCCCCCCACTGTCGCGGTAGTGCGCACATCCAAACCAGTTTTTTTTTCCCTTGTTTCAGGGGCACGAACACAAGGATGAGACTACCTGTGTCCATTTTGAGGGGCTGTTCGGGGAGCTAAAACCTCCATGCGGAGCCCGTGTGCGTCCGCCCCCCCCACTGTCCAGGTAGTGCGCAAGTCCAACCAGTTGTTTCCCCTTGTTCCAGTGGCATCGAGCACAAGGATGGTCTACTCAAGTGTCCAGTTGACAGCTGTGTCGAGGAGCTGAAACCCCCTATACGGAGCCCGTGTGCGCTCGCCCCGCCCTGTCGCAGTAGTGCGCACAGCCCTAAAAAGTTGTTCTCCCTATGTTCATGGCTCGAACAAAAGGATAATCTTCTCAGGTGCAGTTGACGAGTTTTGTCGAGGACTGAAACCTCCTAAAGGGGAGCCCGTGTGCTCTCGCCCCCGCCACTGTCGCGGGTAGTGTGCACAGTCCTAACCAAGTTGTTCTCCCTTGTTTCAGTGGCATCGAGCAAAGGGATGAATCTACTCGGTTCCCATTTTACAGCTGTGTCGGAGCTAAAACCTCCTAAGCGGAGCCCGTGTGCGTCTCGCCCCCGCCACTGTCGCAGGTAGTGCGCACAAGTCCTAACCAAATTTGTTCTCCCAGTTTCAGGGCACGAACCAAGAATGATATCTACTCATGTTCCAGTTGACGAGGTGTCGAGGGTTAAACCCCCAAAACGGAGCCCGTTGCGTCTCGCCCCCGCCACTGTCGCAGGTATCGCACAAGTCCTAACCAAGTTGTTCCCTTTGTTCCAGGGGCATCGGCACAATGAGATTACTCATGTTCCAGTTGACGCTGTTCGGGGAGCCCTGAACTCCTAAACGGAGCCCGTGTGCGTCTCCCCCCCCCCCACTGCCCGCCCACCATCGTTGCAAACCGCCAGGGGCCCCTTAAACCCGCGCAGCGTCACCGCGAAACTCTTCCGGTCATTTCCCCACCCGGCGGCAAGCGCGACCCGGGGCGGCCGTCGAGGACACCGCGCAAAACCGCGCCCCGAAGGGGTAAAAGCAAACGGGCCTTCGCCCTTACCGCAAACCCCGTCCCAAGGAGTAAAGCATCGGGCCTGCGCCCTTTTGCCGCAACCCGTCCCAAAAGGGGTAACACATCGGGCCTTCGCCCCCTTTCCAACACCGCGCCCCGAAGGGTAACAGCATCGGGCCTTTGCTCTTTGCCCCAAAAACCGCGCCCCGAAGGGGTAAAAGCATCGGGCCTTTGCCCCTTGCCGCAATCGCGCCCCCCAAGGAGTAACAGCATCGGTCCTTCCCCCCTTTTTTCCGCAATCACCCCCGAAGGGTAACAGCATCGTCCTTCGCCCTTTTTTGGGCCCACACCGCGCCCCGAAGGAGTAAAACATCATCGGTCCTTCCTCTTTGCCGCAATCGCGCCCGGAAGGAGTAACGCATCGGTTCCTTCCCCCCCTTGCCGCAAACGCGGCCGGAGGGCGTGACCGCAAAGCGCTGCGGCCCCCCGCCCGTCAAGGGGGGAAAAACTCGCCCTCGGGGGGCGACTGCAAAAATCTTCAACCCCAAAACAGAGGACATGAAAAAGGGTTTCCTCATCTTTTCCGACGAGGACCAGGGCCCAAAAAGTAATTTTCTCACCACGTCACCCCGTCCCCCTCACAGCTGTCAAAATCTTTTCAAGTATTTTATTCACTGACTTTTTGACCCATTGATGAATGCGTTGACCCTTGCCCTTCTGTAAAGCTGGATAAAATGTATCTAAAGCAAACTATCATAGGGACAAAAATCGCCGATACCCCAAATCGTGTATGCAGAGCGGCTCTCCATAAGGGCATTGGGGGATGTCCCCTCCTACTCTTCCCCCAAAAATCACTCACATTACGATTTTAGATGTCGTGGTAAACCCTTTACAAAATCAATTTAAATAGTTTTTTATTTTCAAAGTGAACGCGCGCGCGTAAAAACGCGAAAAAAACCTGACTCGAAAGAGCCCTTTTACGGGCTAGACGAAATTGCGCCCAGGTTGCGCCTGCGCGTCTTTTGTCCCCGGAATAGCCGAATTTTGCCCAGCAATAAGCGTTGGGAAATCCGGCAGGGTGGGCATGATTTTAGCCGCCCGAGCTGTTGTAAGGGGAAAAACGTTACCGCTGCTGCTTGTGCTGGTAAACGGGAATTTGCCGTGTACAAAAAAGAAAGTACAAATTTTTTTCAGCATTTAAAATACCTGGTAAATTTTTCCTGGCGCTATTATCTTCTTTTATTTAAGAGAGGGCGAAAAAAATAGATAAAATTCCATTTTTAAAAGATAACTGATTTGTGCCCGACCCGTTTAAACCTTAGGCTAACTATGCCCCAGCCCAGGAGCGCAAACTCTCAAGGGGGCAACTTGGTTGCGTCCAAATAAAATTTTAAAATATTTTTGTGTTATGTGTATAGTTCTCCCTTGCTCAAATCCTGTAAAAGGGTGTCTTGGACAAAATCTGCCAAAAAATTTTCGCCTCCGGGGGATTGGGGCTTCGCCCCAGACCCCATGTAGCCCCGCCGTCCATTCAAATTATTTCCCTGCCTATTATAAAAACCCCAGAGCCGCCACTGGGGTGCTGTGATGGTGCTTCGCAAGGGTTTGAGTGCTACTTGATGTTCCCTGTCCTAGTCGACCCCAAAAATCTTGAAAAAAACGTTCCTATAGGTATAGTGTATCCCAGCTTAGGATCCTGTCACTCAACGTATCAAGCTCTCTTAGCCCCTTTTTTGCCCTCTTTTTACATACGACATAGTTGTACCCTAGGTTCTTATGCCCACCCCGACGAAAACCTCTTTTTTTCCAGGACGTTTTTATCCCCTTTGCCGAGTTTTTTTATCCCCCCACCTCATCCTCTGATACAAGATCTTTCTTTATAAGGAGGGGAATACATATGAGACTTAAACCCCAAACAAACAATAGGGTTGGGCCCTAATCAATAATGTGTCAACCATATCTCGGCTTTGAAAAATTAGCAATCAAAGTCCATTGTCCCCTCCTCGAAAGTACGGGGTAACCCTAAGATTAAAACATACCCTATCCCTATCAAAATCATAGCCCATGGTTATGGTGTAACGTAATATAAAGCTTTCTCGCTCCCTAAAAGCATCACTTCAGTCTATCCCGGGGATGCATGTCCGGTGGCCTCTTTACTTTTACCGAGATTGATTGATCCTTTTACATCACATCACTCATAGTCCAGGCTGGTTACCCTAGGGGAGAGAAATCACAACGAGTGAGCATCCCCGTCGATCAAGATGTACGTGTGACACCCCAATGCAAAGTTTTTACATTCTTTGCCCTTTCCTTTTTCGCTCCGAAACTTATCATTTCAAGTTGTCCCCAAAAATTTTATCGAATTTTTTACTCTATGCCGTCTGTTCGTTTCTCGTCTGAAAATATTTCCATCTAGTTGATTTCTCTGAACGTTTGACGCCGCACTGACATAGCTTTTGAAATGAGAGCTCTGGCTGACCGCCCCGTGTTTACCCTTTCTTGTCTGGCATGGTTCTGTCTTTTGGGGGGGAAGAAGAAAAAATCATCCGTCATGTATCGGCAGTGATCGGGCTCGCTTGAAATAAAAACATCAACATTAGCCCGGAACTCAAATTTTAAGTCATTTTGATCGCAAAGTAAAATTCATCAGCACTTCTAATAAAAATTAACCCACTTTTTGTTTTTACATAGTAAATCGCTAAGAAATAATGCTCAATTTTTTTAAGTTTCGATAAAGTTCCTTATTATCTAGGTTATGAGATATTTTTTAAAAAAAACTTCATTTCCGATTTTTTTGCAGTTTTGTTTATTTTAAACATTTATCAAGTACTACCAAATAGTACCCTAATACCCCCAAAAGAATAGGCTCAATCCCAAAGTGGAACAAAATGATCGACTCTCAATTAAATCTTTTGAAAATACTGGTATAATAAAGTTCACTAGTCTCCGGCCACTATACTTTTTTGAAAAGCACTTCTCTAACCATAGGAATTTAAAAAAGACGTCTTTCTGACAACTTCAAATTGCTTTTTTTTGCGCCATTCGAGTTAAAGGCGTCGCAAATAGGGCAAAGTTGGGAAAGTTGGGTTTCCTTTTTCGTGAAATGTATTAGTCAACAAAAAAACTTTTTATAAAAAATGTCCGGGAAAGTGTCTGTTTTGGGGGGGGGTTTTGGGAAAACCGTCACCTCGCGCGGGGGTTGGGGGGGGGGGGTCATGAACATGATCTGTATTCTCTTATACGGGGGCATAATTTACCCTGGGTTTTTGAATCTCCCTCGTCCTTGTTGTCTGCGGCTCTTCAAACAACTTTGGGATTTTATTTGCGAGGGAAACTGCCCCGCGCGCCTTTTTTATTGCCCAACCGTCGTAAAGGGTTTTTAATTTTATACCGTCTCCTCGTCGTCAGAGACAATCAGCCGAAAGGGTCCTCGACTATCGGGCTGAGGCGCGGAGACTTTTCCCTTTTAAAAAATTAAAAAGCGTTTATTTGTTTTTCTAACAAAGCAGGATACTTCGATGTAATTTGCCTTAAAACTGGTTCTGTGTTTGGGATTTTTTTTTTGTTATCATAATGTATATTGTATCTTCTCCCGCCCTCCGCTGTGGTACATACGGGCAGGGCGCTGGTCGGAAACGTAGGCACAACGAAGACTGGGGTCAAATCCCCAATAAGACATTTTTTTTTTTTAAAACGTCCTTCATCATCATCATCTATCCCACTCTCTCTCGAATGCCCCTTTGTGACGAAATCATCATCATAGTTCTTATATACATTTCCAAATAAAATCATTGGACACCAAATTTTTTGTAGTAAATGCTTGTCTAGTTATAAAAAATTTAGCTAAGAAAAAAAAATGTCGATACTTTTTTGTTTTTTTGTGATATACTTGTTTATAACATTTTTTTTTTTCTAAATTATCACTATCATCCGGCTCGCGCTCGCTATCAAGGGGTTTAAAGGTAGGGTTTCCCCAACTTGGTAAATGCACCTTGTTATGGCTCTCCCGTTCCCCGGGCCCGGGCAGTCGAGTGCCACCAGGGGCAAAGTCACCATGAGTTAGGGTTTTTCTTGAACTGGGGGCCAGGGACGGATCTCCCCTTTGGGGGCCTTTTTACGGTGCCGTTTTGTGCTGGTTAATCCGGAGGATGGCCTGTTTTGGCCCCCCAAGGGGGAAAGAAGTAGGTCCTTTTTAGAGGATTTGGGTAAAAGAAACAAAAAAACAAAATAAAAACCTGGTAAATTTGCCTGGCTGCTATTATCTTCTTTTACTTTAAGAGAGGTCGAAAATATAGATAAATTACCATTTTTAAATGATAACTGATTTGTGCCCAGACCCGTATTAACCATTAGGCTAACTAGGCTCTAGCCCAGGAGCGCAAGCTCTCAGAGGGCGCAACTTGGTTGCGTCCTAAGATAATATTGAAAATATTTTTGTGTTATGTGTATAGTTCTCCCTTGCTCAAATCGCTGTAAAGGCTGTCTTGGAGCAAAATACGTGCCAAAAAATTTTCGCCTCCGGCGGATGGGGCTTCGCCCCAGACCCCTTGTAGCCCACGCATTCGCAAGTCCATTCAAATATATTGTGCCCTGCCTATTATAAACCCCACGAGCCGCCACTGGGGTGATGTGTGATGTGATGGGTGCTTACTGCTAAGGTTCGAGTGCTACTTGATGTTCACCTAGTCCTAGTCGACCTAAAGACTCTTGAAAAGAAACGTTCCTATAGGTATAGTGTATCCCAGCATTAGGGATCCTGATCACTAGATACGATATCAAGTTCTCTTGAGCCACTTGTTTTGCCCTCTTTGACATACGACATAGTTGTATCCATAGGGTTCTTATGCCCACCCCGGACGAAAACCTCTTGTTGTCCAGGACGTTTCATCCCACTTTGCCGAAGTTTAGGTATCACACCTCATCCTCATGATACAAGATCTTTATAAGCGCAGGCGAATACATATGAGACGTTAAGCCCAATATCAATCAATAGGGTTGGAGCTCCTAATCAATAATGTGATCAACCATATCTCGGCTTTGAAAATTAGCAATCAATGTCCATTGTCCCTCTCTCGAATGTACGGTGTAACCATAGAGATTAATACAATACCCTATCACTATCAAAATCATAGCCTATGGTTATGGTGTAACGTAATATAAAGCTTACTCGCTCCGTATAAAAGCATCACTTCAGTCTCATCCACGGTGATAGCATGTCTGGTGGTCCTCTTTACTTTTACCGAGATTGATTGATCCTAGTATATGACATCACATCACATCAGTAGTCCGTGGTCTGGTTACCATAGCGACGAGAAATCACAATGAGTGAGCATCCCTGTCGATCAAGAATGTACGTGTCACACTCTCAATGCAAAGTTTTCACATTCTTTGCCCATTTGCCTTTCTCGCTCCGAAACTTATCAGTTGTCAAGTTGTCAAATTTTATCGAATTTGTTTCACTCTATGCCGTCGTGTTCGTTTCTCGTCTGAAGATATTTCCATCTGGGTTGATTTCTCTGTAACGTTTGACGCCGCGACGTGACATAGCTTGTGAACTGAGAGCAGTCTGGCTGACACGCCCCGTGTTTACCTTGGCTTGTCTGGCATAGGTTCTGTCTTGTTGGGTGAGAAGAAGAAGACATCATCCGTCATGTATCGGCAGTGATACGGGCTCGTCTTGAAATAATAACATCAACCATTAGCCCAGGAACTCAAAAGTTAAAGTGCATTTTGATCGCAATGTGAAATTCATCCAGACACTTCTAAAAAATATGATGAACCCACATTCTTGTTTTTTTACATAGATAACTCGCTAAGAAATAAATGCATACAAGTTTATTAAGTTTCGATAAAGTTTCCTTATTATCTAGGTTATGAGATATTTTTTAAAACAAACTTCATTTCACGATTTTTTCGCAGTTTTGTTTATTTGAATCATTTATCAAGTACGTACCAAGTAGTACCCTAAAGTACCCCAAATGAATAGGCTCAATCCAATGTGAGAACAAAAATGTAATGCTGACTCTCAGAGTTAAATCTTGTAAAAATACTGGTATAATAATGTTCATATCACATAGTCTGGCCGGCCACTATATTTTGTGAAATGCACTTCTCTAACCGTAGGAATTAAAGTAGACACCATTTCATAGACAACTTCAAATTGCTATAATTCATTTGCGCCATTCGGAGTTAAAGGCGGTCGACAAATAGGGACAAAGTTGGCAAAGTTGGCTTTCCTTTCTCGTGAAATGTATATAGTCAACAAAACGACTTTCTATATAAATAATGTGCTCGGGAAAGTGTCTGTGGGCGGGGGTGGTTGGGAAGACCGTCAGCCGTCGCGCGGGGGTTGGGGGGGGGGGGTCATGAACATAGATCTGTATGTCTCTTATACGGTGGCATACATTTACCCTGGTTTGTGAATCTCCCTCGTCACTTGTTGTCTGCGGCTCTTCAATCGAAACTTGGTATTTTATTAGCGAGGGAAGCTCGCCTCGCGCGCGCTTTTATTGCCCAACCCGTCCGTAATGGATTTTTAATTTGATACTTCGTCTCCTCGTCGTCAGAGACAATCACGCCGAGGGTCCTCGACTATCGCGGGT